>ML818514.1:39321-61672 GCA_009831015.1 Picea engelmannii | reverse complement strand
ATCATTGATTATGAGCCTTCTTGTCATGGAGAAGCGACAGGTGAGCAGGTATGGCAAGATGCCATGACAGAAGAATATCAATCCATCTTGAAGAATGATGTGTGGGATATTGTTCCGAGACTAGAAGGGAAGTCTGTAATGACTTCCAAGTGGATCTATAAGATAAGGCAGGCAGCTGATGGAAGTGTCGAGAAATACAAAGCGAGATTTGTAGCCAGAAGACTCTCACAAATAGAGGGAGTTGACTATGATGAGACAGTTGCTCCAGTAGCCCGATACACTTCCATCTGTACTATCATTGCACTAGCTACATCCATGAGTTGGAAACTACATCAGATGGATGTAAAGACAGCCTTTCTCAATGATGAGATTGAGGAAGAAGTTTATATCGAGCAGCCAGAAGGATTCGTGATACACGATGAGAAATCTCATATGTGCAGGTTGAAAAAAGCCATGTATGGACTAAAGCAAGCACCTCATGCTTGGTATGAGAAAATGGATGGATTCTTGATGAGTTTGGGCTTCAGCAAAAGTGTTGTTGATCCAAACCTATATTATCATATTGTTGGTAAGGAGTGCCTAATCTTGGTCCTGTATGTGGATGACTTATTCCTCAACTGTTCAGAAAGACTTATTGTTGAATACAAGCGAGCATTGACTTATGAATTCGAGATGAAGGATCTGGGTATGATGCACTACTTTTTGGGACTAGAAGTATGGCAAAGGACTAATGAGATTTTCCAGAGTCAAGGAAAATATACAGTGGAGATATTGAAGAAGTTCAGTATGACAAGAGTGCAAATCCATGCCTACACCGATGGTGATGTATTTGAAGAAAATGAATGATGCTTCTACTGATCCAGGCGAGATTGATTCACATTTGTACCGACAGCTGATTGGATCATTGATATATCTGGTTAACACCAAACCTGATATATGCTATGCAGTGAATGTACTTAGTCAGTTCATGAGTCAGGCAAGACAGACTCACTAGATAGCAACAAAGCATGTATTGAGATATCTACGAGGCACAATTGGATATGGCCTGAGATATGCCTCCAGTGTAGACTTGAGTTTGCAGGGATATGCCGATGCAGATTGGGCAGCGAGCGCAGTGGACCGGAAGAGCACATTCGATTGTTGTTTTACCTTGGGGTCTGCCATGGTTTCCTGGTGCAGCAGGAAACAGAGCTATGTGGCCTTGAGTACCGCAGAAGCAGAGTATATAGCTTTGAGTGTGGCAATTTGCGAAGCAGTGTGGCTTCGCAAGCTCCTAACAGATTTATTTGATGATGAGATCGATCCTACCATTATTCATTGTGATAACCAGAGTTGTGTGAAGCTCTCTGAGAACCCTGTGTTTCACGATAGATCGAAACACGTTGAAATAAAATATCATTATATCAGAGACATGGTGAAGAGGAAAGCAGTACACGTGCAGTACATTCCTACACATGAGAAAATTGCAGATATCTTCACCAAATCGCTTGCCAGGACGAAGTTCGAGTACTTACGTGAGAGACTTGGCCCGGTGGAGAATGCCTCCCTAGCTGAGAGGGAGTGTTGATGATTACAGTTGCGCGAGACATCCTCCAGGACACAGACTAAGTGAGTCGGCCTGTGAGAAAGCCCATGAGTTGGGTGTGCCCATGAGATGGGTGTGTCGTTCCTCTCTGAGATTGAGATGGAATGTTGTGTGACCCTGTGTGGGGAAGATGCCCATGAGATGGGTGTGTCATTTGAGATGAAATTATGTGTACCCCTGAGAGGGGTGAAGGTGCCCATGTGATGGGTGTATTGTTCTCCTTTGTGTAGAGAGTTGAGACGATGTGGTACTCCAGATGATTCTCCTGTGAGACTCAGTGAGATGGAGATCTGTTGAGTAGGACGTCCCCGTGGCTGAGCACAGGTGGACGTGACCCTAGTAGCTAAGCACTAGTGAGCATGTGTCCAGATGATTCTCTTGTGAGACTCAGTGAGATAGGGATTTGTTGAGTTGGACATCCCGGTGGCTGAGCACAGGTGGACGTGCCCCTAGTGGCTGAGCACTAGTGGGTGTGTGAGATCCCTTGTTATATTGTCTAAAGAGTTAGATTTACCTGTAACCCTAATTGTGATGAAAAGGGTACAGGTCGGCCCCACCATAAAGTGAAAGATAATTAATATGGTAATTATTAATTATATTATGAGTTATTGAGGTCGGACCTGTTGTGCCAATAGACACCACTTTTGATGTGTCCAATCTAGTATAAATAAAGGTGAATTCCCCATTGAGGAAACACAACACACATGTGATTTTGGAAATTTCCGCAAGTACATATTCTAGGGCTGAAGTGCGCACCTCTCTTGGGCACTAGCCTTCTTGGTTTTTGAGAGCACCCTTTTGTGTGCTAGGTCTATGGTGTGGGAGGTCTTTTTCTTGAGAATATAGCAAAGGATTGTTGGGTTTTCTTGCCTTGTTGAGAAGGGTTTCCTAAGATATTTCTTGTGTTCTTGTGCATGGTATTTCTTCTTGTGATCTTGGTTATTGCAACAATTATTAATGGTGAGGCTACATTTGTTTATGGTTCAAGTAAATGCTAAAAATGAAATAAACCTCATGATTGAGCCTAGCATAGTGAAAATTCAACAGAGCCACCCCTAGACCATACTTTCGTACTTTCAGGACATCTCAGCCTAGGGACTACAACCACTTGAGTCAGGAGACTATGGAGGATGAATGGGAGATGACAGAGAGGGAATATAACAGTATAAGTGCAAGCTTAAGGAGACAAGTCTCCTTACTTGACTTCTATCATCTCAAACTCAAAAACAAGTCCAAGGAACATCATTGGGGGACAATGAGCTGGGACGCAAGGCAACTAGAATGGAGATACCTACCTTTGATGGAACCAATCAGATCTCGACTACTGCTTGGGTACAGAAGCTAGATGGGTACTCACAGTTGAACCCCATGGAAGAAGGGAATGACATTAAGTATGCAACCCTGCATTTAATGGGCAAGGCCCATGATTGGTGGTTTCACGGGATAACTACCTTGGGGCATGGACAGGTTACCTCCTACAGGGACTTCACTCAAAGACTCGTTGATAGGTTTGACAGGGAAGATCCTGAGCTTCATTTCAGGGAGCTCACGTAGCATAAACAAATAGGGACTAAAGAAGCTTTTATTGAAGATTTTCAAAGGGTGGCAGTTAAGGTCCCAGATATGTCAGAGTCTCGGTTATTGATGATGTATACAGAGGCATTAAATGAGCCTTTGCGTGGGTGGGTTAAGGCTTTCAAGCCTACAACCCTACAGGATGCCATTGAGCGCACTAGGGGCTTGACTGGGGCAGCCAGTAAAAACAAATTCACTCCTAAACCCCCAACCATTACTAAACCCACAGTTCCCAGGCAATTTGACAAGGGGAAGGGGCTGTTGGACGAGGCTGCAAGGAGGGAATTGAGAAGGAAGCAACTATGCTTCACATGCAAAGAATCATAGTAGCCAGGGCATAAATGTTGGAACAAAGGGAAGGTCCACTACATTGAGGTTGTTTCAGATAGTGAGGAGGAGGATGAGATTGGGCACATCCAAAACATGGAGGCCAACCAACAAACAGAAGAGCCCACACATGAGGAAGAAGAGGATGATTTGGCACACCATCAGGCAGGGGTGAAGAAGGCTACTATCGCCTCCATAAGTGGGGTATCCAAGTATAATACATTCAGGATGAAAGGAGTCCTCCACGAATAGCATGTCACTGTGATTATTGATGGGGGAGCTTCCCATAATTTTATTGATGCAGCTTTGGTAGAAAGGAGGCACATACCTAGAGTAGATTTTGAGGGGTTTCGAGTAGAGGTGGCTGGAGGTCGCACTATGCCATGTGACAGGTACATTCCACAGATGAGGCTCACCTTAGGGAGGTATGATGTGGTACAAGATGTATATGTGATGGATCTACCAGACACAAACATCATTCTTGGGGTATAGTGGCTTAGCACCTTGGGCACTATTACTACAAACTACCAAACCATGGAGATGTCATTCAACATAGGAGAAGGAAAGAGGGTAACCTTGAAGGGAATGACAGGTAATGCACAAAGAATGGTGACAGCAAAGCGTATGGAGGCAATTTTCAGGAAAGAAGATATAATGTATGTAGCAGAATGCTTGGTATCAATCCAAACAGGTGAAGAAGGGCGCAAACAATATCCCCAGGAAATACAGGAGGTAATCAATAGGCATGAGAAGGTTTTTGGGCCAATCCCACCAGGATAACCACCAGATAGGGGATTTGAACACATCATAGAGTTGGAGGGTGCCAAACCAATCATTACCACACCCTAAAGGCATCCCATGCAGTATAAAGATGAAATAGAAAAATCCATAAGGTAGCTGCTAGATATGGAGCACATTAGACCAAGTTCTAGTCCCTTTGCATCTTCAATAGTGTTGGTGAAGAAGAAAGATGGCACAATTCGCATGTGCATTGATTACAGGTCCCTAAACAAAAAGACCATCAAAAACAGGTATCTTATACCCAGAATAGATGAGCTCTTGGATGAGTTACATGGTGCAGTATATTTTTCCAAGATTGATTTACGCTCAGGGTATCATCAAATTAGGATGAGGGAGCAGGATATCCATAAGGCAGCTTTTAGATGCCATTATGGGCATTATGAGTTTCTAGTAATGCCATTTGGTTTGACCAATGCACCAGCCACTTTCCAATCATGCATGAATCATATATTTAATAAACAATTGAGGAAATATCTCTTGGTTTTCTTTGATGATTTGTTGATCTATAGTAAAACTTGGGAGGATCACCTCAAGCACTTGGACCGGATCTTGAGAATCATGGAAGAGCAATCCTTATATGCTAAAGAGTCTAAATGTGAGTTTGGGATGACAAAAGTATTGTATCTAGGACACATCATTGGGGAAAAAGGGGTACAGGTACACCAGGAGAAGATCCAGACTATTCTAGATTGGCCAACACCCAGGAACATCATAGAGTTACGGGGATTTCTTGGTATTTGCACTTATTATAGGAGGTTTGTTAAAGGTTTCTCACAGCTTTGCGCACCTTTGACTGATTTGACCAAGAAAGGGGCATTTAAATGAACTGAAGTAGCTCAACAAACCTTTGACAAAATTAAGAAAGTCATGAGCTCTTGCCCGGTGCTAGTCTTACCAGATTTTTCACAACCCTTCATTTTGGAGTGTGAAGCATCAAGAGAAGGAGTTGGGGCAGTCCTTATGCAGAATAGGCATCCTATTGTTTATGAGAGCGAGAAACTAAGGGGACCCGAGTTGTTATACAACATATATGATAAGGAGATGTTAGTAATCATGCATACACTAGCTAAATTCAGGCAATACTTGGTGGGGTCCAAGTTTATAATACGGACAGATCACAATAGCCTTAAATACTTCTTGGAACAAAAAGATCTCAATGAAAGACAACAAAAATGGGTGAATAAAATCCAAGCCAATAATTTTGATATACAGTTCGTCAAAGGGAAAAATAATGTGGTGGCAAATGCACTATCGAGAAAGCCCTCAGCTTATTCTGTGACAGAAATCTCAGTTGATTGGAAGTCCCATCTATTGGTAGAATATTCAAAAAATAAGTTTGCATGTGAATTAATGGATGGACAGGTGCAGGATGACAGATACAAGATAGAGGATGATATCATTTACTATAAAGGGAGGATTTATTTGGTTCCCGAGTCTCAATTTAAGGAGAAGGTTTTGCAAGCATACCATAACTCACCAGCAGTAGGCCATCAAGGATTCCTCAAGGCATACAGGCAGATTAGAGAGGGGTTCATTTGGAAAGGCCTCAAGGAGGACCTTTTTCACCACATCAGAGAGTGTACCACATGCCAGCAGAATAAGGATGAGCATACACATCCAGTAGGATTATTACAACCACTCCCCATCCCAGAGCACAAATGGGAAGGCATATCCATGGATTTTATCACAAGATTTCCCAAGACACAGGGAAAGGATGGTATCTTTGGGGTGGTAGGCCATTTGACAAAATTTGCTCATTTCTTTGTTATTTCTATGGATTATAGCGCTTCTCAGGTGGCGGACTTGTTTTTCAAAGAGATTTTCAGATTACATGGGCTACCCAAGACCATTGTTAGTGACAGGGACAACAAATTTATGAGCACTTTCTGGCAAGAATTATTCAGGTTGGTGGGGACGAAGTTAACACCTAGCACTAGCTATCACCCCCAAACAGATGGTCAAACTGAAATAGTCAACAAATGGGTAGAGGGGTACCTTAGAAATTATGTGGCAAGGCAGCAAAAAGCATGGGACAAATGGTTGCACTTAGGGGAATATTGTTACAACACCACCCACCACATGTCTATTGGGATGTCACCTTTCAAGGCACTATATGGCTATGATCCACTCACTTTGAGGGAGATTGCTTTCAGGGATAGTAGAGCTCCAATGGTCACAAGATGGATACAAGAAAGTCAATACATTCCCTGAGAACTCAAAGATCATCTATAGAGAGCCCAAAACCAACACAAGTTCTATGCAGACAAACATAGAGTGGAGCATAGCTTTGAGGTGGAAGATTTAGTATACCTGAGACTTCAACCCTATAGGAGGGCATCCATCAAACAGAGTGGCGTTGAGAAGCTTAAGCCACATTTTTATGGGCCATACAGGGTGAGCAGGAAAGTTGGGGCGGTTGCATATGAGTTGGAGCTTCCACCAAAGAGCAAGATTCACAATATCTTCCATGTATCTTGCCTCAAGAAGGCAATTGGGTCCCATGTTACCACCAACACGAAATTAACTCCAGTTGATGAGGAAGACCACCTGAACTTGATACCAAAAGCGATATTGGAGGTAAGGGACAAGCAACTCAGAAACCGGAGCATCAAGGAATACTTAATCAAATGGAAGAACTTGCCAGTAGAAGATGCTACTTGGGAGGGGGAAAAGATTCTAGAGCATCCAGATTCTGAATTGCTTGTGGGCAAGCAATTCCCAGCAAGGGAGACTTTCATGTCCCCTTCCATATGACATAGATGAGGAGGGACTTAGTAGCCTACTTGTTCCCCTAGGCTATAGTCTCATCTAGAAAAGGGGAGTAAGGGGTTAATTAATAAGTCACTAAGGATGTCAATGACAAATTAGAAAAGTGACTTTGGAAATATTAAGGAAAAAAAGGAGTAATTCATGATTATTACTTTAGGGAGCTCAACCAACACACATAATGAAGAATTAGAAGATGGATGGTATAAAAGTGAAGGGTTTGATCATTTGCATCTAGAGCTCTACAGCTTAGCCATTTTGAGGGTTTTGGGTCAATAAACCCTAGATATCAGCAAGGGAGTGAAAGATTCTCCCGTCCCTGATCCAAGCTTGGTCAAGGTGGTGAAAGATTCCACCCTCACCATTCTAAATCAGTTCAAAACCATCTCAGCTCACTATTTGGACAAGGGGGCGCCATTTTGGAAATCTTCTGCACTTCAGTGGATCATCTCTGCAGGTGGGGCACACTGTCCATTCTTGGAGGGTTCGATTTGCTTTTGTGGAGTGGGTTCATGGAAGTGTTTGCTTGGATACTTGTTGGACACACCCAGGGGGCCTTTTTGGGACCTTTGGTGGAGGGTTTCACTCCCACATTTATTTGTTGTAAGAGCTGAGGGCATTTTCTGAAGAGGGGTGCATCTTCTATTAGAGATCCATAGATTTGGGGGTCCACAATCTCAGCTACAGCCAAGATCTGGTGTATTTGCCTTATGCCATCCCTGATCTACAGTTGGGAGGCCATTCTCAGAGATTTGGAGGTCTGATCTAAAGGGCTGAACTATTATTGAGCAGCTACAGCCAGTTGGGGGTGCACTTTCAACCAAGAAGGTCATCTTGAGCTAAGGAGCAAAGCTATCTTGAAGATCCCGATTTGTAGAAGTGATTGGTAGGAGTTTGGAGCTGCATATCTTGCATTTGGGTGCCATCTACAGCCAAAGTATCAATCTGATCTATGTATTCCAGATCTGGACATTTCCTGTAAGAAGCACTTTATTATATAAATAAAGGTCAGCTCTGATTTTTGGCTATCTTCTTGTGATTTCCTTCATGGGTTTTCATTAAGGTATTGTTTTTATTCCATTTAGTTGTTTTATGCAACTATTGGCTGCAAAAAGGCATAAAAATCAGACCATAAACAACTCAGAAACACATTGCATGCAAACTGTTTGATGAAATCTCACAACCAGAAAAACCCAATATTTCCAAACCAAAACACTTGGGAATACTACATAGGGGCTGGCTATGCATGCCACAAATCAGCCTTAGATTGCTGATTTTTATAGCAGAAAATTTCCTTGGAAGACTAAGGGTGCCATACTTAAGCGATGTATGAAAGTGAGGTTATATTAACCTAGCAAAAATTGATTTTATTATATGGTAGGCTAATATAACAACAATAGGAATAAGAGGGTCGAAACCTCACATTACTCTATCCAAAATGAAACATGGTTCATTATAAAGGCAATCACAACATGTTAGAAGGGTTTCCTAATATAAAATCAACACATAAAGTATGAGTGCACAATAAAGCCTCAAATTGAATGAAATTACCTCCAATTCTCCATTAAGCTTGCAAAATGATGTACAATGTAATCCAAGGGGAGAGCTCCTCAATCCCCAAATTCTACACCATGCCCAAATTCGGGAGAGAGCAAACCCTTATATAGGTTTGAGCTCAACTCCTCTTACAATAAAAAAAAAATTGTTTTCCTAGATCCATTAGTTCTCCAAGGAATACAATAAAATATTACTCCTCAACAACCTCCTTATTAAAATTAGAAGTGAGCTGTTGGAATCTACTCTCCTTTCCTTGAAGAATCAACAAAATAATCATCCTCCACCAAGGAGAACAATATAGTAATGTTCGCATCTTGACTAACTCCATGGAATCATTCAACAATAATAAAATAATGGAGTTAGTTAGGAACAACCTCCTAAAATAGCCAAGATAGTAACAACCTCCACAATGTGATCAATTGACTTTGACCTCCAAAATGTCCACAAACCAAATTCAAGGAGATCGATCTACTGAATTGATGAAGAGAAGTGACCACTCTATGTATGATACACCAATTTGTGCATAATTTCACATGTCTTCACAACAAAAGGCTGCTATATGTTACGGCTTTCATAAACCTTTTTTTAAAGCTTGATGAAGAGATAGGGCAACTCCAGGTGAACAAAGGTGGCTCCACATGGTATAAACATCGATGTCATATGCATCTTCAATGTGGTCAGAACAAGCTAAAGCACAAGACATCAATTTGTGGCCAATGAATGCAAGGAATGATGGCTCAAAACGACGGCGCAATCCAACGTAATGAATCTTAGCATATGTGCACTTATGGACCCAACATGTATTGGACTCTTAAAGTCAAAGAGGGCTCCTCGTGATAGGTAAATACCATTGCTTCCATCCATAAAATGGATGACATCATTGTATTGTGAGTCGTGCAGCACACCTCTTAACTTATTTCATGAGCAATTACAATGTGAACGACGGCCAATGAAGACAAGGAAGTACGACAATTCCATCCCACATAACAACCATACTCACAAACCTTATTGTATATGCATACCACAAGCTATCGTATGAGGTAAGGATGGGGGTGGCAATTTGAAGGATGATTTTTGTAAACATGTGTGCCAACTATGACGTCATGCCCACCTTTAGGCCAACACATGAGTTCAAATAGTGGATAGGATAATGTATGAAATAATGAAGGGGGTAGCCCATCATTAAAATGATATGATCTTTAACTTTTCCTTAACATATATGACTCACCATGGTCAAAGTGCAAAAGGGGGTGGCCCCTTTAAAATGTTGATGTTTTTAGCAGCATCAAACAGGTACTTCCACGTCGATCTGTGTCAACACGTGGGAGTCGTCTTAAATGCTTCTCAGAATCTTAGAAGATTCACTTTATGTAAGTGAATGTACTTTTGTAATTAATGTGAGTTTAATTTAATTAAATGCCTAAGTATTTGGCATTAGTAATTAAATTAAGTCCTAGTCGTTAGATCTAAAGTGAACATGAGACTAGATCTCAGTCGTTGATCACTTTAGGGGATCTAGGGTTTTGGACTTAGAGTAAAACTCAAGGTTATAAAAGATAGCCTAGGTGAGAGGAGGAGACACAGTGATGGTACACAAAGAGTGAGTGAGCATTCATGTGTGCAGGGCCAGGGGCCGAGGAAAGGGGGCAACAAGGGAAGTAGCAAACAGCAAGATCAAAGAACTGATCTTGGGTAATAGGCTAGGTTATTAGCTGCATTTGTATTTCCTTAGAAGGGCCACTATCCCAAGACGGGAGGCCTGATTTTATTTAATAAAATCATCACAGATCTGGTTTTCCCGCGAGGGTTTTTCTAGGGGTATTGTGCAATGTGTTTGGCTTTATGATTTTTTTGCTTCCGCTATTTAAAGGTTAATACTCAATTGTGCTTTAATTCATAAATCAACAAGTAACTTTGTGCTAGGATTTATCGGAATTAATTGTCAGGTGTTGGGTAAGATAAAATAACATGGTATCAGAGCTTAAACTCTGAAGAAGCCAAATTTGGACAAGGACAAAACTATTAGCAGTGGAATTTTTTTTTCTGCAAGAAATTTTATTTTGCATGGATGCAAGGTAAATTTGAAGAAAAAAAAAAAGAAGTATCGTACAATCCTCGTATAGAGTTGTCGTACGGACACGTGGTCTGAGATCCACTAAAAGGTTGTTGAGATCGGGTTGTTTGATTGTTGTTGGAGTCAAAGAGTGGATCCATGGGTTGTGCGATAGTGGCAATTGTCAACTATGAGGAGAGTCAATTGAGAGATTGCAATAGCCGCTGAGTTTTGCAGCAGCCGGCGAGAGGTAAAGTGGGTCGAGTTAGCTGCAGAGTGGACGGATCGTGGGCTTGGCAGTAGGAGGTAAGTGGTCGCAGGTTAGTTTGTTAGTGTGGCAGATCCACGTAGAGAGTTGGTGGTTGGTTGTGGATGAGGTAGGAGCCGTAAAAGGCAGCAGCCAGAAGACAACAACCATGAAGCTTCTAGTCGAAGGTTTGTGCGTGGGGACTGCTGGGAAAAGGAGATAGCTGACAGAGGAAGAAGATACGTGCGCGGGTGCAAGGTGAGTCAGCTGGCCAAGCCAGACGACGACTAGGCTAGCAGTCGCCAGCCAAGGGAGCACGGGCCGCTAAACCAACAGTCGCCAAGCCACCAGAATGGCTACAGAGCTGCCCAACAGGGGCCACATGGGTCGGGCATCCCTTGCGAAGCGGACAGACAACCCAAAAATTTGTCGAGCAGCACCCAAATAGACTTGGAAAACTGCATAAGTTACCGAGCAGCCTCAGGCAGGGGTCCAGGCAGTGAGCAGTGTGATCGGGTAGTGGGCAGCAGGTTTAGGCAGCCGGTAGTCCCAGGCAAGGATCTAGGCAGCCAAGGAAGTCTTCAAAGACGGGTCCAAGCAAGATGGCAAGGATAGCTTCAGTTTCAGAGCGAGCAGCCATGGTAGCAGAGTAGATCTAACAGCGAAGAAAGAGCCATCTCCAGGTGGTGGAAGTACCTTCCTCGCTAAGAGGGAGTGTTGATATTTTTAGTAGCATCGGACAGGTACTTCCACATCGATGTGTCAACACGTGGGAGTCATGTTAAATGCCTCTCAGAATCTTAGGAGATTCACATTATGTAAGTGAATGTACTTTTGTAATTAATGTGAGCTTAATTTAATTAAATGTCTAAGTATTTGACATTAGTAATTAAATTAAGTCCTAGTCGTTAGATCTAAAGTTAACGTGAGATTAGATCTCATTTGTTGATCACTTTAGGAGATCTAGGGTTTAGGACTTAGGGTAAAACTCAAGGTAATAAAAGACAGCATGGGTGAGAGGAGGAGACAGTGATGGTACACAGAATGAGTGAGCATTCAGGTGTGCAAGGGTAGGTGTTGAGGAAAGGGTGCAAGGGGGCAGCAAGGCAAGTAACAGCCAGCAAGATCGAAGGACTGATCTTGGGTAATAGGCTAGGCTATTTGTTGCATTTGTATTTCCTCAGAAGGGCCATTATCCCAGGACGGGAGCCCTGATTTTATTTAATAAAATCATCATAGATCTGGTTTTCCCACAAGGGTATTTACCCGAAATCATGTGTGCAATGTGTTTGGCTTTCTAATTTTTTTGTGTCTGCTATTTTAAAGGTTAATACTCAATTATGTTTTAATTCATAAATCAGCAAGTAACTTTGTGCTAGGATTTATCGAAATTAACTGTCGGGTGCTCGGTATGATAAAATTAACATAAAATAACAATAAACTTGCCTCCACGTATGTGACAATGAGGAGTATACCACATAAAGGTTTTGTACCATGAGAATAGAAGTGATATCCCCTAGTAAGCCCCACCATATACCAAAGTCATAATAAAAGGAGACCATGAGATGTATGAGTGTTAGGCTAGACCAATCATGAAAAACATAATCATCCACCAATGCTATACCATAGCACCAAAGAGCATCTCACAACCATCAATCCAAAGCATCAAGACCATAAAGTTCTAACCCCAAAGCTCCATCAACCAAAGATATGCAACCATGAAGAGGGACCAAATAGCAAGCACAACCACCATCCAACCGAGGAGAAGTGAGACTCTCCCAACCAAAGATCTCCATCAAATGATATGATGCCAATGAAGAGAGGGGGCTCCACAAAAATAAATTCCCCCAAGTCAATCCAACAGCTCCAAGGAATAAGCAAATCTCCATCAAAGTGATGAAAATGACAAGATGGAAACTCATACAATGTGAGTTCTAACACAGCGAACATGCCTTCCTTAGCACCAAGCTCAAGAGAATTTATCTAACTTCTTTTGCATGTCCATTCTAGCTAAAAATTGCACTATTGAGCCAACTTACAATGTTGTTAACTCCCCAAGGACAAAGTAACAAGGTCATCTTAAATGTCGCTTTGAAATTACATGTGGCTTTTTCTTAAAAGCACGCATTTTACATTACACTAGAAAACAATATGATTATGTCATAGGCATCATTGATTGGCTAATTGGTTATGAAAGGAGCTCCCTTTCCAAACATACACAAGTACAACCAACATCTAGCACCAAGCTTAGGAGAATTTATACAACTTCTTATGCATGTCCATCCTAGTAAAAATTGCACAATTAGGTCAGCTTTCAATGTTGTTAACTCCCCAAGGAGAAGGTAACAGACTTCTCATTTATCAATACAGTTTGAGGGGGCCTAACAGTTAAGATCGATCCTTTCTCCATTGCAGTGACCAATGTTTTTTTGGTGGTAACAAGGGGACATGTTAATGCTTGTTAGAATTGGAGTTAGAGAGGAAGGGTCCGCTCGATTTGGAGGTGCACCAAATCTGGCAGGGGACCCACAAAGAGGGGCTCAATTTAATTTATCTTTTTTGATGCTTAGATGACTTAGGAAAAATATAATTTTTCCTATAGTCATAAAGGAGTCGATATGAGCCCTCCATTCAAATCTAATCTCAGCCATTGAGATGTCTAGTGGGCCCAAGTCGACTTGCCAAGCACAAAAAGGGTTTTTGGGGCTAATTTTGCCTCGGAAAGGGTCTTTAACCCAACAGCTGTAAAATTTCTTAACATTTCCCTTGTTGAATAAAATAAACTATCAAGCAGAAGACCGGTTTTCCCAGTTGTGTTTTTACGAGGTCATTTGACCAAAAATCGTTGAGTATTTCTGTGTGAATGCTTTGTCTCTTTATGTGTTTATTTTCCACTGCATTAGAGTGTTAAGAAAAATCAGCATGTTCAGATTTTAAAGTTAAAGTTCAATTTTGTTCCTTATTTTTATTAAATCTGCAACTGGGTTCTGATTCTTTTTTTTGAGAATTTAACATGGTATTAGAGCCTTGCCTCTGATTGAAGACCAACATTCACTGTTACAGCCTTCAGGAACGTTTTTTTCAGCCACAAAGAGCTCGACCCAGCTGGTGCGTTAGGGCCTCAGGCAAGGCGAGCTAGCGCCTACATTATTGGACAATAGAATGGATTAAGTGGGGCTAAGATTTGAGGACCGTTTTGATGGGGCCTCCAATTTTTGTTCTTGGAGAGAAAGGATAGGAGTTTTTTTTAGGAGCAAGGAGTTTGGGAATTTGTGGACAGCCCACCAGCCACTCCAACAGATCCTCAACAGTTGTCCCAACACAACAAGAAGGACGCTAAGGCCAACAGGATTATCCTTGAGGGAGTCACGGAACACATTATACCTCACCTTGCAGGCAAAAAGACAGCAAATGAGAGGTGGACAGCCATCTTAGGGATGTACCAGGGTATGAGTGAAGAAAGGAAGCTTGTACTCAAAGACAAGCTGAGCAATATCAAATTGGCAAAGCCTAAATCAGTTGTTTCCTACCTCACCAGATTTACTCAAGTCACGGACGAACTTGTGGGGGTGGGGGAAACAGTCCCAGACAAAGATATGGTCATTTTTGCATTGTTGGGGTTTCCCAAGTCATGGGAAAGCTTCATAGATGCAGTCAGTGGCAGAGAAAAGCTTCCAGATTGGGAGTGGCTATGGAGAGATTGTGTGCAAGAGGAGATTAGGAAGCAGACCAAATCTGGGTCTCATGTGGAATAGGAAGCTAATGAGGAGAATTTCACCCTAGTTGGTAAAGGGGGAAAAACCAAGGGTTAAAAGGGCTCAGAAGGGGCCGAGTCCAGCTCAAGAGGACAAGGAAAACCCAAGAAAGACCTTATCAAAGGGAAGTGTTTTCGGTGCCATCAGTTTGGGCACTATGCTACTAAATGTCCTCAGCGCAAGAAGGGGTCCAAGAAGGGCCAGTTTGCAACTTCAGCAGAAATAGAGGAGTTCTCATCTCGTTTTGAGGAGGATTTTTGACTTATTACATGTATGGCCAACTCTGTGACCAGTAGCACCTGGTATATTGACACTGGGGATTCATGCCATATGACAGGGAACAGAAATTATTTCAGCCGACTGACAGAAAAGTACATGCAGCTCAATATTGAGCTGGGAGACGATGGCAAATACCAAGCCAAAGGTGTAGGTGTTGTCGAGTTTGAGAGGGAGTCTGGAAAAGCTCTCTATCTCAAAGATGTTCTCTATGTTCCAGGGCTAAAGAAAAATCTGGTGTCAATTTCAGTGCTTGAAGACCTGGGTTATGAGGTGTTTTTTTGCAAAGGGAAGGTCCTCATGAAACCTCCCAACTCCAGGACAGCAGTGCAGATTGGAGTTAGGTCGAAAACCCTCTACAGGTTACACTTTGAGGCTGCAGCAGCGTCGAACAGCAAGAAGGAAATTCAACAAGGCCGTGAGCTAGCAGAGCTTTGGCATAGGTGCATGGGTCATTTGCACCATAGGGCGCTAAAAATTCTGGGGGAGATAGCCACAGGACTGCCACCATGCAGTGTGGATCATCATGAGGTGTACAAGGGCTACACCCTTGGCAAGTATGCCAAAACTTCCTATCCCAGCAGAGATGACAGAGCCAAGGATATATTGGAGTTGATTCACTCGGACGTTTGTGGACCACTCTCTTCTACATCCCATCGTGGGTTCAGGTATTATGTTACTTTTATTGAGGACCATTCTCGTAAAACTTGGATATTTTTAATGAAAAAGAAAGATGAAGTGTTGTCCAGGTTTGTAGAGTTAAAGGCCTTAGTTGAAAACCAGACCAGCAAGAACATAAAGGCCTTGAGGTCTTGTTGACCACCTATTTCAACGAGGGGGTCAACTCCATGTACCATGAAGATATGCACCAGATGGTGCTACCAAGTTGAAGACTTGTTGGTTCTACAAGGTAGTTTAGGCTTTTAGCACGTATTCTTGTAATTGGAATTTATGCTCCCCTGCATGGGATAATAATGTAATGGGGCTGCATGGATCATAGTTTAGGTCAGTTGCCTAGGACTTCATCATTAGAGGACTCCCTTTCATCGAGTGTTTTCTTTCCTTAGGTTATTAATTTTTCACTCCCACAATAATTCTCCAAAGTGGTGAAAGGCGTTCTAATGGTCGAGCCCTATGGTAGCTAGTGTCTACGAATATTGTAAATGACCATGCTAGACATCTCCTAGAGTCTTACGGAATTTCGTCGAGTCTAAAGTATGTTTTTTTTTTTTGAAATTACATAGTTAATGGTAATTTTAATTATTTTTTGATAAAAATTGTAAAAACTAGGTCCTTGGGATTTTGATAGGGGTATTTGTGCTCAAAAAAAATAGAATGATACCCCCTACACCCTTCGACCAAGTTAAAGCTCAATTGGACAAGTTTTGCTAGCTATTTGTCCATGAGGAGTCTCAACCAGTCTAAGACAGCAATTTAATTGTTGGAATTGATAAAGTCAAATTGTCAATTTTTTGTAAAAAGAGCAAATTAATTAGAGAAAGAGTGGGAGAACTTACCCAAACCTATTCATAAGCTATCCTAACCCCTTTCCTAACCCTTTTACACCCCGTCACTTAGCATTCACTTCATACCATTTACTCCCCTAGGGAAGTTGTGCCCCCCTTATAGAAGTTGTGCCCCCCTTCTAGTGGGGCCTCCTCTCCCTAGGTGCGCCTTTTTAGTATTTCCACCTCATCCTTTGACCTTTCAGCTGCTTGCCAACTCATTCCCACTTGCTACCAAAACTCTAAGTGACTAAAACCCTAGGAAGTGTGCCCCCCTTGAGATGCTCAATGATTCTTGGTTGATGGACAGTTGGAGAGCATCCAAGAGGGGTAACTCTTGGCTCCCAAGTATAAATAAGAGCATCCCCTCCCTCATTTTACATGATCTCTCTCAGTGCATGGTTACTCTACCCATTTCTCTCCTCTCCTCTCCATTCCCTCCCACTCTTCTCTCTCATTCTTCTTGCTCTCTCTTTCTTTTCTCAAGTTTGGGCAAGTACAAGAAATCTTCGGAGGATCCATGGTGTTGAGAGTCTTCTTGGTGCCATCTTGCTACATATGAGGTGATCTTGTTCTTGTTTATTTTCATGCGTATGCTTAACTTATAGATTTAGAGTATGAACTCCAAGCAAAGTATTTTGCTTGAATAGATTTATGATAGTATTATCATAAATCTAGTGAAGTGTTTATTTGGGTATTACAAAGTATTTTGTTTTACCATCTAAATCTACTCACATCCTCTCTATTTTTGTAGTTTTCTCAAAAGACTTGCAAGTTACCTAAGGGTTTGGAGTAAAGATTTCAGATCTGAAAATTTTCCTTTTCACCCACTTAAAACCTCTAATATTTTATGTTTTGTTTTTCTGTTCTTATTCCTCTATATTTGGGTGGATTTGTGTTCTGAAATAGACCAAAAACGAATATATAATTGTTGGTTTTATACTTAAAATTTCTGGTTTCAACTAACAGAAATTTTCTACAGATTTTTTGTCATTTCTGCAGCTTTTCCAGTAAGTGTTACTTGCTGGTTTTTTGCAGGTTTGTGATAGAAACGTGGAGGAACAGCCCATTTGGGGCCATTTAAAGTCAAGTAAACTCCTCTTAAGTTGGGGTAACGAATACCCACTTCTCTCTCTCTCTCTTTTTCTCTTTGAAAGCAAGCCCAAGGGAGTCCCAAGGGCTTGCATTTCTCAAGCAAATTTAATTTTCTGCGGGTTTTTTTTCAAGTTTGTCTACACCTAGGAAAGAGTTTGGCTAAGTCAACCATCCTATATCGTAAGGCTAGGAAATTAGTTGTGGTTTATTGCTTCTAGTGCTTGTTTTATGGTTATATTTAGATCTTAGAAGCTCATTTTATTTCATTGCTTAAACCGTGGAGGCATAGTAACTTACTTGTGTTTTCAAGCATTTCTTTTATTTCCAAGTAATTTGCTTTGCTTTCAAGTTCAATCACTTAATCTCTTTCAAGCTTAAGCAATTTACTTTACTTTACTTGCAAGCACTTAATCCAACTTAACTAATTCTTTAAGGCTCAATTTACCTTAGATCCATAGGGCTTCAATTTATCTAGTTAATTAGAGCACCTTTAATTGTCCCAACTTTGCCAACAAAAAAGGGACTTAAGSAAAAGGCAGGGGGTGCTAGATCAGAGATGGTCTCACGGCACTAGGTGTCCCCCTTGTTGGAGTACTTTTGTTCCCCGGATTGACCTGTGGAGCTACGGTGTGGCCTTGTTTGCCTCACTTCTTGAGMACCCATCAGTCTTTTTGGTATAAGCGGRRAGARTTCTAGGGAAGTCACATAGTTTTAGGATTCACACTTTAACTTAATCAACTTAATCAATCCTAAAACTTAATCCACSTAAACTTGGTATAACTTCATAATCTTTTGATGGTTTATGATCTTTAATTTTGCAAGCATTTCACTTAAGTTACTTTACATGCAAATTTATTTGAGCATTGTGGATAATTAACTAGTAGTTGCGCATCTCTTGCCCATGGAGGCTTTTCCTTGCTTTATCTTTAATCACCCCTTGAAGTTGTGCATCTTGTGGAGGCACTTTTTGTTTGGGTTTGTAGTTGTGTTGATGCTATTGAAAACAACCCCTTGAAGTTGTGCATCTTGTGGAGGCACTTCATTGTTTGGGTTGTTGGCTTGTTGTGTTGTGGTGATTTCCCCTAATGTAATCTTTCTTTTCCCTGCACAAATCAAGTCAAGTTAGTTAAGTTAGTGTTTGCGTGCCTATCTTGTTAATTGTTGTTGTATCTCTAGCATTCTTTGTATTCTTTATATAGATATTTGTTCCATTCACTTGTATCTAATTCAATTGTAAATTGTATAAAGTAATTCTTTTGTATCTAGTTGTAGAACTTTGTAAAGTCTTTCTTTCTAACTTTTGTAACTCTAGTTGACCCCTTGCCCAACATTAGGCACTAGTCTTAGTGGACTTAGGAAAAGGGTTGTTTCTCATTGAAATCTTGCACTTTGCATTGTTGACTCTCATATAGGCTAGATTCCCCTATACCTTTAGCCAATTAAAATTAACTCCTAGAATTAATCTTTTAACTCACATAGTAACTAGGGTCTACCCCCCTTGGCTTCCCTAGGAGTAAGCCTAGACGGAAGAAGTTCAAGTCAAGGTGACAGTGGGCTTGAACTTAGACATTGTGTCTCCGAGAACACACTAAGTGGATCGAGACTTAGTCCACATTTGCAAGTGTGTATAAGGAGAGCAACATCTTTGGCGTCGTTGTCGGGTATAAGTCTTTTATCCTTGGCCTTAATGACATAAATAATTTATTCTTTTAAAACTGAGCAAAAAAATTTCTCCCTAAAATTTTTTTAACTTGGGTTGGTTTTTCATTGTTTGCTTACTCTCCAAGTGGCAACTCCATCTGAAAATCTCTTTGAAGTATACTACAAGGAGCAATCCTTGTAGGTTGCTTGAAATTCTTGGAGGAGAAGCAATCTCTGATAGCCATCTCTTGTTGTACATAATAATCTAACAACTTTTTGTTTTCCTTCTTGTTTTTGCTTTGTTTGGTGCTCTTGTTTGTTTGAGATAAACTTGGTCATCTGGCGACTCCACTTTAAAATATTTTGACAAAGTATTCTTCAAGAAGGAATTCATGGCTTGTTTGCTTCATCCTTGAAATTGAAAAAAAAATTGGATGAAGTTAGCCAATTTTTCTTCTCATTGGATCCTTAGTAATTCTCGGGTCCCAGTCCTTTTCTTTAGACCTTTTAATGATCTAGTTAGAAATTGGCACCTTCTTAAAACCTATTGCTTTTTCTGAAATGGTTGGTTATCCTCATGATATATCTGAAGATGTTATTGAAAACTTGCCTGACTTTCATAATAATGATAATGCTAGTGCTCATATCAGGGCCTTTGGGCAGTATATTGATGAATGGTTGGATCACCTATTTATGAGGATGTTCTAATGGAATTGTTTGTCATGACTCTTTGTGAGGAAGATGCTTACTATTGGTTTCATGATTCTGAGGATAATACATTTAAAACCATACGGGATTTGTTGCATGCCTTTTTGGAGAGATTTGGGGATGATCAGGATGAAACTTACAATGAATTGGTTGATGCTTTTATGGAAACATGGAAGAGGAAAAATCTTCCAGATATTGGAACAGTCAATTCAGATATAAAGATCGATTCTCCACCAGATCCCATTGAGGAGCTTAAAGAAATCATTCTGAACATGCAGTATGCCCATACTAAACAGCGTGAAGCCATGAATGAACAGTTTATGGCCATGGAAGATCAATTTGAGATCATTGAGGCTCGCCTGGCTTATATTGAATATCTGGACCCTATTGAACTTGAGCTTCACAGTGAAAAAGATAGGGAAGTTCATAGGGAAATAAAGGATGAATCCATGGATGAGTCAGTCACTGATTTTGAGGAGATAAAGGAATTTGAGTTTGAAATGGTTGAATATCTAGATAGTTCAAGTCCCCACCCTCCTCCTGAGGAACCAATCTCTTTAAAGGAGAACCTTGACAACATTAAGGATAACAGCGCAGTGGTTCCTTTAACTAGTTCATTTTCAACCTCTCAACCAAAAGATGACTTAATACAGGAAAATCGAGGAATGGAAGGCAACTTCAGTTTGTCAGTTTCATATCATTATGAGTATTGGTTGGCCTTCCACCTTGACAGTCATGTGCAGCAAAGTATTAAGAATTTACATGGCTTTTCATACTCCAATGTTTGGTTGAAGAGGAAGATGAATGATTCTTAGCTAGTACTTTCTCACAAAAAATTCCAAGTTGATAAAACTTGGAAAAGGGTCTTCTACGAGTCATCCCAGACAAGGATGTTTCAGAAATTTGTGGATTCATTCCATCCATTGCATGGATGGTTGTAACGTATTTCTAACCCTTCTCCTTTATTTTAAGTTTTGTATTATTTCATTTCATTATGTAATTATGTTACTTAGATGATTCATTGTATCATAGTTTCATTTTATATTTGTTGTATAATAGTTATTTCATTATGTAATTGTTGTTTATAGCATTTTATTTATTCATTTGTTTATACATGTATTTATGTTGGGTATTGCTGAGCACTTTGTTTTGTAGATTCTGGATTCTCGTATGCTCTCCTTCCCAGGTGAAGATCAAACACACGTCCCACTGTGGAGTCAGATGTTGACCACCTATTTCAACTAGGGGGTCAACTCCATGTACCATGAAGATATGCACCAGATGGTGCTACCAAGTTGAAGACTTATTGGTTCTACAAGGCAGTTTTGGCTTTCAGCACGTATTCTTGTAATTGGAATTTTCGCTCCCCTGCATGGGATAATAATGTAATGGGTCTGCATGGATCATAGTTTAGGTCAGTTGCCTAGGACTTCATCATTAAAGGACTCCCTTTCATCAAGTGTTTTTTTTCCTCGGGTTATTAATTTGGCCTAACCAGCCTTATTAATTTCCCTTGAATTTTTCACTCCCACAATAATTCTCCAAAGTGCTGAAAGGCGTTCTAATGGTCGAGCCCTATGGTAGCTAGTGTCTAGGAATATTGTAAATGGTCATGCTAGACATCTCCTAGAGTCTTGCGGAATTTCGTCGAGTCTAAAGTTTTTTTTTTAATTTTTTGAAATTACCTAATTAATGGTAATTTTAATTATTTTTTGATAAAAATTGTAAAAACTAGGTCCTTGGGATTTTGAAAGGGATATTTGTGCTCAAAAGAAATGGAATAAGACCCCCTACACCCTAGGACCAAGTTTCAGCTCAATTGGACAAGTTTTGCTAAGTGTTTGTCGATGAGGAGTCTCAGTCAGTCTAAGACAGCAATTTAATTGTTGGAATTGACAAAGTCAAATTGTCAATTTGTTGTAAAAAGAGCAACTTAATTAGAGAAAGAGTGGGAGAACTTACCCAAACCTATTCTTAAGCTATCTTAACCTTTTTACACCCCCTCACTTAGCATTCACTTCATACCACTTACTCCCCTAGGGAAGTTGTGCCCCACTTCTAGAGGAATCTTTAGAAAATCAAAAAATAATGAAGTGGGGCCTCTTCTCTCACTAGGTGTGCCTCCCTAGTACCTTCACCTCATCCTTTGACCTTTAAGTTGCTTGCCAACTCATTCCCACTTGCTACCAAAACGTGACTAAAACCCTAAGAAGTGTGCCCCCTTTGAGATGCTCAATGATGCTTGGTTGATGGACAGTTGGAGAGCATCCAAGAGGGGAACTCTTGGCTCCCAAGTATAAATAAGAGCCTCCCCTCCCTCATTTTACATGATCTCTCTCAGTGCATGGTTACTCTACCCATTTCTCTCCTCTCCTCTCCATTCTCTCCCACTCTTCTCTCTCATTCTTCTTGCTCTCTCTTTCTTTTCTCAAGCTTGGGCAAGTACAAGAAATCTTTGGA
>ML818514.1:14634-24812 GCA_009831015.1 Picea engelmannii | reverse complement strand
GACATGATCAATCCACAAAAGGGGATTGATCTAATGAATAATAACTCAATAATAAATAGAATACTCTTTGCAGTTACAATATTTCAACAAAGTTGTTGCATCATAATGTGTTTGGTATATTGATCCAAGCACTACCAAACACGACTGGGAAGAGAGAAGTTTTTTCCAAGATTGATAGATGTGAAAATGAAGTTATTGTTTTGGGTGATAACAGTGTACATAAAGTAAAAGGTAGAGGAGAAACACTGATTCCAGTTTCTAGAGATAAAATCAAATATATAAAAAATGTCCTTTATGTTCCTAGCTTAAAGGTAAATTTATTATCTGTTAGTAAAATTGCAGAAATCTTGTTGTTATGTTTTACAAGAAACAATGTTTGATTAAAGACCACAATAATAAAATCATTGATAGAAGAGTGTGAAGCAATGAAAAATATAGGTTTGAAAGTGTTCCAAACAAACAGCAAGCTTTCTTGACATGCTCTACTTCAGAAAATCAACTTTGGCATGGAAGATATGGCCACTTAAATTATTTATATTTGGTGTTACTAAATAAAAATGCCTTGGTGAATGAATTGTGTAATGTACATGGGGAGGATTGTTGATATTATGGTAGTTGCGGGAGGTATTAACCTCCATGTGTAACCTTTGGCTAGAATAGAATATTCCGGAAGCAAGAGAAACCCTAAACAAATGTGTAAAAACCCTAGAAGACAAGTCGGCTAAGTAGAATAAATAATATTAAAGGATTACCCTCCGGAAAGAGAAGTCAACCTAGACAAGTGACAAGGAGCACTATAAATAGAGGGCGCTTGAGCTCATTTGTACATACTCACCTCACTCACTCTCTCAAGTGTAGCGCAAGTTTGGAGCTGCAGCTGCAAGAATGGAAGGTGGATCTTCTGGGGTGATTCTTGGTCTCTCTCTCTAGCACTATCTAGTCTAAGATATGCACCTTACCTTCTAGTATCTCTTGGTGGCATTCTTGGTGACATTCTTGGTGATATTCTGATATTCTTGGTGGTATTCTTGGTAAGTGCAACCGCAACTACAATTGTTGCAGCTGAGTATTGTTCTTGTTCTGTGGCTTTGGGACTTTCTATCTAGTGAGCTATCTTTGGAGAAAGATGAGCTCTCTTGGTTATCTGTTGGTTCTAGTGTTGCTTCCGGAATCATTCTATTTAGTAAAGGTTAAGGTGCTTGGGGGTGGCTGCGTGCCTATGGTTGGGTGACAATATTGTGATATTGTCTATGGTAAAACGAGCACATCGAATATTTTAATAGGTTATGGGCCCACAATACCTTTGGAACAGTCTAACCGTTGGAAGGTAGAGCAGGAGTTCTTTGTCAAGCTCGTCGTAGCACCAATTGCAGTTGCAACTAGGCTTTCTGATTTTGCAACTGCAACAAACCCTAATCTAATTCTTTAGGCACCTTAAGTGAAGCATTGGACCTAATTTCTGGATACTCTAGTGCGCCCTATCCTAGCACACCCTCTGGTGCCCTCAACCAGCAAAAACATCAAGTTTGAGTTTTTGGTCAAAGTCAAAGTCAAAGGTTGACTTTTGGTCAAAATTGATTTTGTTGTCAAAGTTGAAATTTCAGGGTTTCTAGCTTGTACTAATCATTGAACCTTTTTTATTTAGTTTCTAACCTCTTCTTGTCAAGATGGTGTCTAGTTTCAGATTAGAAGACAAGTTGATCGATACTGCAAATTTCAAAGGTATGCACTTGTATATGTTTTTCATGTTATATCATCCAGCAAAGCAGGAGTATGTTTTGCAAGGAATGTCCAAGAGACCTTGTCCAAGTAGTGATCTTGGATTCAGTACATTCAGAGGAACAAGCAATTGAGGCTCCAGGTTCCATGTTTGATTGATCAAATTGTTAAGTTTCAATTTGCATATATCAAGTTTGATAGTTGCTATAGTATAAGTAAGCATTATAGTTGTGACAATAATCTTTGAAAGGTTATATCATTGTTAGGTATACTTGGTTGTATGTAAGTACTATTGATATAGATGCTTATTGCACTTATTTGCAAAATGAACTAACATCTCCTCTAGGAGTTATTTCTTGTTTTGCTCCCGGGCAGGTAGGTCACCTTGGTAATCCTATGATGACTACTATCCTTGTTACCATAGATATGTTCTTATGAAAATGATATTGGAAATACGTTTGCTCTTGTTGTTCTTGTTTCGGGCAGGTCACAGGCAATAGCTCTGAGAAGGAGCTAGAGTGACAGTTGAAAACATGGAGCAGATGACTCCATCAAGTGGTGAGGCAGGTGATCTCACCAAGTATCAATTCTAAAGGAAGAATGTAAAACAAAAGAAGTTTTGGACATCGATCACTCAGATGTGTGTGGACCAATGTCAACCTCCTGACTAAGTGGGAGAGTACACCTCAGATGATTTCAAGACATTCTACAGAGAGGTCGAGATTAGGAGGGAGCTCACTACTCCCTACAATCCTCAGCAGAATGGTGTAGCGGAAAGAAAGAACCGATCCATTGAAGAATCTATCAAGGCAATGATGAATGACCGAAATCTATCCATGTTTCTATGGGGAGAAGCAGTTATGATTGTCGTATATGTTCAGAATAGAAGTCCTCATCATATATTGAAGAATATGACTCCAAAAGAAGCTTTCTTCGAAAATAAGCCAAGTGTTGAACACTTGAGGATCTTTGGTTATCAGTCAAGAAAAAAGAATGGAAGGAAGCTATGATGGAAGAATATCAATCCATCATGATGTATGGGAAATCGTACCTAGACCTGAAGGAAAGTCTATAGTCACTTCAAAATGGGTTTACAAGATAAAGCATGCAGTAGATGGGAGTATCGATAGATACAAGGCAAGATTCGTGGCTAGAGGGTTCTTCAAACAGGAGGGAGAAAACTTGATAAGACGTTTGCTCCAGTTGCTAGTTACACCTCTATTAGAGCCATCATATCTCTTGCAGCATCCATGGGTTGGAGTTTGCATCAGATGGATGTAAAGACCACTTTTCTCAATGGAGTAATTGAGGAAGAAGTATACATAGAGAAACCTCAAGGTTTTGAGGTACACGCAAGAGAAACCCATGTATGAAGAAAGCCTTGTATGGACTCAAGCAAGCTCCAAGAGCTTGGTATGCACGAATTCACAGTTACTTGACAAAACTTGGATTTTCCAAGAGCTATGCTAATCCATATCATTATTACAAGGTTGTGAATGATGCACCTATGATCCGGCTACTATATGTTGATGATTTGTTTTCGACAGGTGCAGAGTCTATCATTATTCAGTGTAAGAGGGAGTTAGACTCTTAATTCGATATTAAGGATCTTGGTCTCATGCATTATTATTTGGGACTAGAAGTATAGCAGAAGCAAGGTGAAATCTTCCTAGGGAAAGGGAAGCATGTTGTAAAGATTCTTCAGAAGTTTAGGATGATGGATTGCAAATCCATGGCAACTCCTATGGTGACAAATCTGAGAAAGTTGAGAGACTTTGATTCTGATCCAGTAGACTTGTCCCTGTATCAACAGTTGATTAGCTCATTGATGTATTTGGTTAATACCCGGCCGGACATTTTCTTTGTTGTGAACACGTTGAGCCAGTTCCAGGTGGAACCTAGACATGAGCATTGGATAGCTAGAAAGCACATTTTGAGATATATTCATGGGATGCTAAATTATGGTTTGAGATATGCCTCAAACAGTGACGTACAACTACATGGATTTATTGATTCAAATTGGGCAAGGAGCAGTGTTACCAGAACCGGACCGAAACCGGTAAAACCGGCTAGTCCGACCGGGTCACAGACTAGACCGGTTCAAACCGGCCATTCAAACCACCAGTGATCGGTGGATGGTGATAAACCAGCCATGGGTTTTGTTTATGAGGCCATGGATCAAGCCAAGGAGGCAATAAAGGAAGCATATCAAGGTAAAAGATAAAAATATCTTCCTTTGTGGAGAATCATTGATGAAAGATGGAATAAACAACTCCATCAGCCTTTACATGCTGCAGGATATTACTTGAATCTCAGGTAAGTAGTAAGTAATTTCAAAGTTTTTAAGATGTATTATTAAATTTTAATTGCAAATGTTTAAACTTTAGCTAATGTTTCAAAGTTCAAACTCATTGACTCTTAAGTTTTAACTCTTTGAAAGGTACTACCATTACACAAAAGATTTTGAAGCAGATGGGGAGGTAAAAGAAGGATTATACAAATGCATTGAGCGCATGGTCCCTGATTCCAACAAACAAGATGAGATACACAGCAAACCCTTGCATTTCAATGAGAGTATTGGTACCTTTGGCATGGCTATGGTTGTTCGAACTTCGAAGTAGAGCAAAAGATCCACCAGGTAAGTAATTGTAAAGTCTTTCAATTATATTATTCATGGCAAAAATTAAGTCAAACTTTCAAACTCCTTTGCTAAATCTTCTTTATCTTTACATGCAGCTTATTGGTGGCAACAATTTGGTAGTCAGTGCCATGAATTGCAGAAATTTGCAGTTCGGATATTGAGCCAGACATGCAGTGCTTCTGGGTGTGAACGCCACTGGAGTGTTTTTGAGCATATACACACCAAGAAGAGAAACCATTTAGAGCAAAAAAGGTTGAATGATATGGTATTTGTTCAGTATAACCTTAGGTTGAGGCGCAACCAATTGTTGAACAAGACCCATGAATCCGACAACATATTCTTGGATGATGTTGATCCCTCATTAGATTGGGTTGTGGAGACTCAGCCAGCAGCTTTTGACAATGAAGACCTTTCCTGGCTGGATTTGGATCCCCAACCACATCAAGAGAATGTGTGCACTGATGTTGCAACTGTATCTTTGCCTTCTAGACCAGGGGAATCAAGCCAAGCTCGAAATCCCCCTGTTGAGTCTACTCATGTTGAGGATGTAGATGATGACTCTGAGTCCAAGTCCGAGTCCTCTGAGTCTGAGTTTCAGTATGCAGATTCAGATTATTAGATTGTGTAGTCTCTACTCTCTAGCCATTTGAATATTTTATGTATTTTTAGTGACCGGTTTTTTTATCTGGTTTTTTTCCGGTTCAGTTCTGGTTTTTTGGGTCTACCGGTTCAACGATCGGTCCACTTCTGGTAACTTTGGCAGGGAGTGCAGATCACAGAAAGAGTACTTCTGGTATATGTTTCAGTTTGGGCTTTGCTATGATATCAACTTCTAGTATATGTTTCAGTTTGGGCTCTGCTATGATATCATGGGCTAGCAGGAAACATAAGTCTGTTGCACTCAGCACTACAGAAGCAGAGTATATTGCAGCTTGTGACGTTTGTACGGAAGCAGTATGGCTCCATAAGCTAGTTTCTGGACTATTTGATCAGGTGTTGGATTCGACTGTGATATATTGTGATAATCAGAGTTGTGTGAAGTTTTCAGAGAACCCCGACAAGTCGAAGCACATTGAGATCAAGTACTATTTTATCCTTGAAAAAGTCCAGAAGGGAGAAGTGATTCTCCACTACATCTCCACCGATGAGTAGACAACTGACATTTTGACAAAGCCTCTATCCAAGATAAAGTTTACATACTTGCTCGGTGCTTGGATTGATCCTTGGATGCGTTCCTCGGTGGTTGATGATATAAGTCCCTAGATGTGTTCTAGGGCCCCTAGATGTGTTCCGGGGAATCCTATCTCGATGCTTGGATTGATCCTTACATGTGTTCCTTGGTGGTTGATAATATAAGTCCCTAGATGTGTTCTAGGGCCCCTGGATGTGTTCCAGGGAATCCTTGCTTAAAGCTTCGGTTGATCATTGGTCTTGTACCTTGGTGGATAAGACCCTAGATGTAATCTAGGGCCCCCAGATATGTTTCGGGGTATCATGGTCTAGGACCAGGTAGGTCCTTGGTTAAGTACCAAGACATGATGATGTGTGATCCTCTTCTTCTCTCCCAGGATGGTCCATGAGACCTGGGAGCAGCTACGAAGATAGACATGACCACATCATTGATTTTTCCTCTTATGTTAGGATAATAAAAGCTTATAAATTAATCATGAGACTTATGTGGACAGTTTGCCATTGAAGAAGACCCCCTTTGACTTTGTCTTATTGCCTCACTTACTTGAGCCTTGTCCCTCTTCTTGTTTATTGTGGTATTAGTCTTTTATAGTCACTTTGACTTGATTGACTTCCTAATTAATATTTTTATAATTAAAATATTAATTATTAATTTTATTTTATTTATTTTAATTATTAGGTTTTTAGATAAACCTAAAAGTTAGGGTTAAATTAATTAACCCTAACTCCTTCCTAAACTATAAAAGGAACCTCACCTCTCTCTCATTCACATACATTATATCTCACACTCACTTTCCTTGGTCTAAATTTTGGTGCAACCTACTCTTGTACAGTTCAATTTTTGGTTTGGTCTGCTTGAAGTGTTCTCCTCTTGATGTTTGAGGGTACGGCCTCCTTGTGTTTTCCTCCTCTTGTTGGTTTGAAGACTCCTTGTGCTGGTGAGAGGTACAGCTCCTTTATTTTGTGGTGCAGCCCTCTTCCTTTGCTGCTAAAGCTAGGTGCGGCCCTCTCTCCCTGCTACAGGTGCCACACCCCCCCCCCTTCTCTTCTCCTCCAACCTGTCGCCAGCCTTCCTAGGCTGTCGCTGCTCTTCTCTAGCCTGTCGCTGCCCTCTCCTTAGCTGTCGCTGGTACCCTCTCATGTTGTTGCTGTCCCTTATCATCTACAGCATTTAGGGCCTGTTATGACAGCCCTAAATCTGTTGTCTTAGGCTGCATTTTTGCTACAGCAGTCCTATAGATTTTGGGCAGATTTTGATTGAGTTGTTTGGGTTTTATCTCAGCCTTGAGTTTTGATCTTTGGGTTTTTCTATCAGCCCTACTTGTTGTTAAGCATGTTGATTGGTCTTTGAATTCTTGGCAAAACTGTCCACATAGATCATGATAAGATCAAACCCTTGAGGGTTTGATCCATGACCATTATTAGCTTTTTCTGAGCATACAGAAAAGAGGTCAACAACAAGCTTCTAAGGTAAATCTGTTATTTGTCTTTGATTGGTCTTTGAATTCTTGGCAAAACTGTCCACATAGATCATGATAAGRTCAAACCCTTGAGGGTTTGATCCATGACCATTATTAGCTTTTTCTGAGCATACAGAAARGAGGTCAACAACAAGCTTCTAAGGTAAATCTGTTATTTGTCTTTAWTCAAGGTAATGTTMAGTTCCTTGCTTTGCTAATTAYCAGATCTATTTATGTATGTTCAGAATTATTTTATTGTTAATGATCAGATCTGTTCATACTCAGATCTAGCTTATATTGTTTTCTACATGTTCAGATCTATTGTACTATTTCTGTGTTTGATCTACTTCAGAAAATTTGTTTTGGTTGCTGATCTATATCTACTGTAGTGAATAAATTGAAAAAGAATATCTTTGTTCTAGTTTTCCCTTAAATTCTAACATGGTATCATAGCCTATGGCGTGAAAAGAGCTCAATAGTGGCAGACTTTTGAGCCTGCGTAGATCCACTTTTAAGGGTTTGTTTTGCAGATCAGTAGTAAGCCTATTTCATAATCAAATCTGGAGATCAGGGATAAATCTGGTAACACAACAACGATTTTCACTTTGTAAATTGTGTGGTTAGTGGCTTTATTTTCTTCTCAAATTTGTCTCATGAATTAAGGGTCTGAACAAATACATGCACTTGTTTCTACAAGTCATCACACACTAATTTTCATTCAAGGATGTGGTATAACACTTATGGTTTCCATTCTCTGTTGGCACTTAAAATGAATTTTTAAGCTTAAGAACATCGCCCCAAGGATATTTTAACTCGTGTGGGAGGATGACTTTCAATTATTATCATAATCCTTAAGTGGTATTGTAATTTCCTCACATGCTTTACTTTAACATTGTAATACACTTCAAACCACCAGCATTTATGCTTTGGATCACTAACCTTTGGAACCTTCACATTTCCTTAGTTTGTAGTATGGGTCAAGGCTACCGAGGTGATAGTGGGTAACTTTCTTGTTGGACCTCTAGTCTCTCCTGACTGAAAATAGGACTTTTCCTCTTAGGGTAGAGTTTTGTGAGATAGCAGGTCCTTCCACTGTACACATACAGGGACCATTCAAGAGGGAGATTACTTCAGTAGCAGAGGCACATACTTGTGGTCATTTTTCAGATTTATCAGGGTGGATTCGCGCAGCATTTGAACATGCTTTGGGTTCTCTCATGCAAGTGCAGGCACACTTCCATCTTTTTCAGACTAATGCATGCAGTGAATATACAGCAGAGAGTTTTTTTAGACAACATGCATAGTGCATGTGCTCTCAGAATTAAAGTGTTCCTGCATTTTCAGATCTGAGTGCATTAGGGTACAGATTTCAGAAAGAATTTTAGAGTGGGACAACAAATAAATAGCGCCCAGCACAGAGATCAGTCCCAGTACCTGGCAGAAATAAAACAACAGACAAAAGGGGACTCTTTGCAATTTTTTATGAAGTATTAAGACTCCAAACAGAGTATTATTTTCCCACACCATGTCTTGATATCTCTTGTTGGCAGAGTTTTCTTTCAGTCTCAGAATTGGATACAGTATGACATCTGTATCAGCTTCATTTTCATGCAACAACTAACATAATACAAGTGAGCGCTCACAAGAGGTCTATTACATATATAAAAGAGTCAGAAATCTATATTACCTATTGAAAACTGCCTTAGCATTCAGATCAATGTTGAAGGGGTATTTCACTTGAGTATAATAAATAATCCTTGAGAACTTTGACAAATACTTGCACATAAATGATTTTTCTTTGCCAAGTCTTTTACTTTGTGGTATCTTGACAATTGAAGAATAAGAATAACAGTGCTGTCTCATGGTGAAATATTTTCTATCCAGCAGCTTGGTCACAGTTTTGGGCACTTAAAATTTTACATTATTTCACTAACTTTGAAGTTCTTAGTGCTGCCTTTAAACCACTAGTATAATTCTTCGTTTGACACTCTTAAGGCTTCTACATTCACTGGTTATGGATATTTTCTTGCACTTCTGGCATTCTCATTGAATCTACAAACATATCTGTGATGGAAATAAGGCAAATGAAGTAATTTGTGAAGCAGCCAGAATCTTCCGTTGTCTCTTTGAGCCGAAGTTGCGAGTACTGCAGTCTATATTCAGAACAGATGCCCTCATAAAGCCCTAGAAGAGAAAACCCCAGAAGAAGTCTTCACCGGTAAGAAGCCTTCAGTTGATCACTTGAGAATCTTTGGTAGTCTTGTCTACACTCATATACCTAAAGAAAATAGGACTAAGCTTGAGCCCTCCGGAAAGAAAGGGACTTTTGTGGGATACTGTGAAACCTCAAAAGTATGAACCGAGGCAAAAGTACATAGAGGTCAGTAGGGCTGTAACCTTCCATGTGGAAGCTGCTTTTCGTTGGTCCATAGAACTTCCAGAGGAGCGGGAAGGTCCATCTCCAGATCCTTCAGAATCACAACTTTCAGATGAGCAGAAGGAAGAGGCCAAAGAGCCTTCAGTGGATCCCATAAGGGATTCTGTTGAGTTTCCCCTAGAGAAACTTCCTGTCAAAAGGAAGACAGCTTGGTGTCATGAAATCTTAAAGGAAGCAGAAAAGCATGCAGCAGATGGCAGTGTTGAAAAATTCAAAGCTAGATTTGTGGCTCGTGGCTTCTCTTAGAAAGAAGGAATTGATTATGACGAGATCTTTGCTCCTGTTGCCAGGTATACCTCCATCAGAATAATCATCTCTCTTGCTTCAATTTTTTGATTGGAAACTTCACCAAATGGATGTTAAGACTACCTTTCTTAATGGTGAAGTTGAGCAAGAGGTTTATATTGAGCAGCCTGAGGGTTTCATGATCCATGGGAAAGAATCCCATGACTGTAAACTCAAGAAAGCCTTGTATGGATTGAAACAAGCTCCGAGAGCTTGGTATGGAAGAATTGACAGTTTTCTTCAAAGTCTTGGGTTTTCAAAGAGTATAGCAGATCCTAATCTTTATATAAAGATTGTGAAGAATCATCTTGTCATCTTGGTCTGTAATGTCCCTTTCCAAATAGGAGCTCCAGAAGAGGAGGCTTAATGGTCTAAACCACCCCGTTAGACTATAGCCAGGGCCAAAGAGGGGTAAACAGGGTTACTAGAGGTCACTCCAGTCACA
>ML818513.1:121473-158386 GCA_009831015.1 Picea engelmannii | reverse complement strand
CAAGGGGGGTCCAGAATCCAACGCGCGCCGTTGATCTGGGCGCACGGATCTGGACCGTCCAGAACTTATTCACTTTTAACTTGGACGCATTTGCGCATAAAACTTAAGACAAGTGGGTTTTTAACCCTTTCTTTTGCATTCTATCCCTCTTAACGAGAAATATCGCTAACAGAATGATAGAACATATAAGAGATATAGTAATAACAATCTTATAATTTCACAAGTGGCCACATTGAGATAAATCCTGCTGTGAAAACTTGTGTATAAATGTTCAACGAATGATGAAGATAAATCTCTTAATCTCAAGTTTGAACAGAATAATTACTGTATGTTAAATATGGGACATAAAACATGGATATCATATAATTTTTATAATACCAATCTGCAATAAACCACGATAGCTAAAGCAATCACAATCTAATTACAAATCGGAATAATCATAACTTGAATAAACACACGATATGGAGAAGCTAAAGATGTGCAAATATCATATTCTATTCAAGTCTGTAAATCAGAAATCCATAGTTTTTGCCCCAGGCAGAGATGATCTCAAGTTTACAAAACAACATACTTATATAGATTCCAGGAACAAAATGTTTCCTGTTGATAACATCCAATCTGTTCCAAAAAATGTGGGGGATGCAACCTCCCAGATCTTACTTGATACCAAAAACTACCAGCCTAATCTATTAACTAAAAACATAAAGATAGTATGGCTGAGAGATGCCAACAGTGTTTCAAATCTCCTTAGAAATCATGGGTTCCTGAAAACAAATAAAAATAAAAAGATTTCAGATGTATTTTCAGTTATCAAAACAAGTAATTCAAATTTTTCTAACTAGCTATAGAATCTCATGATTCTGTAGCTAGTTATAATTATAACTAGAATCATATTTTATTCAATCAATCAAAACAAACTAAAAATTAATCTGTGCAAACAAATCGTGTATCCTAAATTGAGAAAGACAGAATCATACTAAACTTTTAAAAGGATCATACCTCAAATTAAGGGATTCAAACAAATCAAGTAAACTTTGAATTTACTATTGTTGTCACTGCTTCCACGTTCTTAAAATTAATAGACCCTGTGGTTTTTTGGCATTTGTATTTATCTTGAGCTATGGATTGGAGTCTGATATTCTCCTTTGTTAACGAATCTACCTGGTCTTCCAAAGTTTTAAGCCGAGACTGTAGTAAAGGCACATCCTTGTAATACCTGTCGGTCCAGGATCGACATTCATTACAGTGCGGCTGTAGAGACTGTGTATTGGCATTGATAGTATTAACAGTGGGAGAATCATCCATTTGACATGTAGGTTCATCACAGAGTTTGATTCCAGGAAAATCAGGATTGTCCTTTAGACACAGTGGTAGGTTGGTAACATAATTGTAGGGTCTATCAGGACAAAGTCCATACGAATATGGATACTCTTCGGCCAAGAACCTTTCAATTTCTGAATCCGAATCCTCACTTACCACAATTGTGTTTTTTGTGTCAGCACAGGGTTTGGGTTTGTTTCGAGCACATCGTGAAACCCAACGAGCGGCTTTTTTATTCTTATAAATGACATCGACGCTGCCCCTAAACTTCTTCCCTGTGGGTTTTTTAATAGCCTTAGTACAACTCTTAAGATATGAATCTGGTTGAGTGTTGGGTTGTGTAGAATCAGGGTAGGTCAAGGGTTCCAAATTAGAGATAGGATCACGGGGCATGAGCGAAGGAGGAGAGATGGTAGGTTTCACAAGGGTTTCTATTATGACAGGTTTGTCAACCTGTCCCAACTCACTATTACCGAAACCATTTCGTAACACAAAAGCATCCCAGCCATGGTTGTTTACTTGCAACTGATGTACCATGATAATTTTGATTAAACCATGATGGAATAAACTAGAATCAGATTTCTGCCTTTTAAACCGCTTTCCCATCTTGTACAAACTTCTAAGGAGGAAATAGGGCATGTTCAGCAGGAAATCGATGAAGCTCATAAGCAATCGCAGGTGATACAAGAAAACCAACCCAAATCTCCCTTCACATGTAATAAATTGTTTCACGATAGCTAAGAGATCATGCCATCTAGGTTTTAGAGACAAAACATGCATACGTCAGTCGCAACTGGTAATTTTCCTTGAGGTGAACAACAATGGCCAGGGAACCTCTTCAACCTTTGCGTTCTTGAACCACTTTTGCCCCACAGCTGGTAAATCGGTAGCTTGGCTTATAAAATCTTCATTTACCTCAAGCTGCATGTCTCCTATTTTTTCTCTGCAACCTTCGAATGTCAACGGAAAATCTTGAGCAACTCTTAGATTGAAACCCTCAAATTTTTCAATAAACACACGCCAGTCGTTCCTTTCTAAGTCGTCTCTGGCGTTGTCAAATGATAACAAGGTTTGGATGCCATTGGGCTCAATCCTCACCACAGGAGCCATGGCTAACAGTAAGAAATCAACACGGAAATCGGAGGTAGGGTTTGATAGAAAAAATAGAGAGCCATAGTCTCGAGTTTCCTCACTGCAATGTAAAGACAGTTCGAAATGGTAGGCAAGAGCGTTAATCACCATGTGTGGGAAAGAGGTTGTGAAGCCCGAGGCCATGCAGAGCAATAACATCACGTTGTACCTCATATGATACCTTGGGATATGGGTAGTGTAAGGATGTAAGCACTTGTATACCATAGAGCGCACATATTCATGACTTGATTACAAGGTAAACGTTTGAAATAAACATTGTGTTAAAAAAAATTATGAATCAAACCCCATTACTATTAATCGAATATCGAGTGGGAGGTTTTTTTTTTTTGTTTTTACTTATGTAACCAAGGCATGACTAGGAACAAAGAGTTATAAACTAGGAAAACCATCAAGTTCATAGCGAAAGACGACAATTCGACAATAGACCATATGAACAGTTATCCTTTGATCAAAAATCGAAACCAAGTGTGAATTCCAGCTGTGAGTTTTCATGCTTATAGTCATGAAAACAAAAATCGAAAGGAACGTATGTAAAAAGCGACAAGTGATAAGTGTCATTGCTCATGACGAGTAATGCAAATTTAGAGACCCTGTGTAGGCAACTTATGAACAATAGAAATTACATTATTGCTGCCAATAAGGTTCAACTTCTAGTTATTTTGTTTCTCCCCTCAAATGGATGAAGTAACACAACTACTAAATTCTCTTTCTGCTAGAATGGAAAGGGTTGAATTTGAAGGAAACAAAATCTAAAGGAATCCCCCAAATACTGATAACAGAGGTAACTTTAGGAGACCTACTAATTCCCTTCAAACTATCCAAAGAGATCAAAGAAATAGAGATAGAGATGACTAGAAAGCTTGGGCTCCTCTCCAAAATAACCTTATTACTAACAAAGAAGGAGAGGAGGAAGATATTGAACCTGAAATTCAATGTCTTGGGGACACCTCCTCATTTCTTCATTTAACCCAAACTGTATATGAAGACTCTCTCATGGATATTCAATTAAATGAATTGAGCAAAGGGGAAAATACCAACAACAACCCAAAAAGGTATAGCCTCAGTTCCAAGAAGAGAGAAGGAAAGCATGATGTTCCTAATCAGCCTACTAGAGCAGAGAAGCTCACCAAACATGTGGTGGATAGCAGCAAAGAAAAAGAGGTACAAAAACCCTCACCAATGGTCAAAGGTCTCATTCCAGAAGTGAAGGAAATTTTGAAGCCCCCTCCCTTTTTCAATTTTGACCATGAAAATTAAAATCTTAGAATCCTTGTACCCCTTTCTGAACTAGTCAAGCTTGAAGATTTCAAAAGGAGCTTATTTAAACTATTGTTGTCTGAACCTACATCTCATTCCATAGACTCAGTCAATTTGCAAGATGAAAAACCAATTGTCATATTAGGACCTTTGGTAGAATATAGATATGGTTCCTCCCCTCCCTTCTACACTTCATTGAACATCCGGGCTAAGGTGTTGCATAACTTCTTAATGGATTCAGGAGCATCCCATAATCTTATGCCTAATATTATCATGGAATAACTCAAGTTGGAAGTCACAAAACCCTACCACGACCTGTATTCTTTCGATTCCAGGAAGGTGAAGTGCCTTGGGGTTATCAAAGACCTGGTCATGTTCATGTTCCAGCTGTTGATGAAGAGAATAGTCATGGATATCATAGTTGTTGATGTTCCCCCTGATTTCAAAATTCTCTTATCTAGATCTTGGATAAAGAGACTGGGGGGAACCTTGCAGATGGACCTTTCATACGCCACCATTCCTATGTTCGGGGGTTAACAAAGGAGACTTTACAGAGAAGTGCATCTCACGTACATCATCAGTGATGAAGAAAACCCCATCAACCATCCTATTTTTTATTTTAACACTAACTTAGGATCCAACATGTTGCATCTCGTGTACATCATCAGTGATGAAGAAAACCCCATCAACCATCCTATTTTTTCTTTGAATACTAACTTAGGATCCAACATATTGCAGCTTGCAAATGTTCCTGAAGCTCCTCTTGAAATTAGAAAGCAACCCATTTCTTTTCATGAAATACTTCCCCCAACTACTTCTATGTGGAAGATGTTCTTCGACAGAGCCTCTTCTGAGGAAGGGGCTAGTGTTGGAGTGGTTTTTGTGTCACCTTGTCAAGAGGCTATACCTTTGTCCTATAAACTATAATTTGAAGCTACCAACAATGTGGCAGAGTATGAGGCTCTTGTTTTGGGTTTAAGGGTTGCGAAAGACATGGGGATTGAAGAGCTAGTAGTATTTGGAGATGATGAATTAATTGTTCATCAGGTCAAAAATATTTATCAAGACAAACACCCTAGGCTTAAGACTTACAGAAATGAGGTGTGGGACCTAATTGACAATTTCTTCTTAGCTTTTAAAATTTCATTTATTCCAAGAGAGGAGAATACTATGGCTAATTCTTTGGCTGTCTCAATGAGCTATTTCAAAATCCCACTGCCACCTAAGCTCAGGTATGATGTTGAGGTAAGATATAGGCCCTCTGTACCTGACAATATCAAGCATTGAAAGGTGTTCGAGGACGATCTTGAGATCAGAAAATTTCTTGAGTCTGTTGACGAGTTTTCTACACTACACATTGATCAGGATCATGATTTCGAAGGTGACCTACACATTCATGTTTTTTTTAAATAAAATTTCTAATCACCACATCGTTCAACTGCCTAGCAACCACATTCCAAAAGGACTAGTTCCTTTAGAAATATTTTTTGATGGGAACGATGTGGCAGTAAAGTTTAAAGGCCCAACTGAGGATGTTGATGTAGATGAATGCAATATTGGTACAGAGGAGGATCCAAAGTTTGTCAAGTTGTCTAGCCATCTTGTCAAGGGACTAGAGAGCCAAGTACACTGAGCTATTAAAAGAATTTGCTGATGTTTTTTCCTGGACCTATGAAGACCTTAGAACATACGACACAACCGTCATTGAGCATAAGATCCCATTGAAAGAGGAGGCCAAACCACTTAGGCAGAAATTAAGACAAATAAATCCTATGCTGCTGTCTATTATGGAAATGGAGGTAAAGAAGTTGTTGGATGCCCAAATCATTTTCCCTTTGAGATATTCTAAATGGGTGTCCAACTTGGTTACAGTAAGGAAAAAGAGCGGAGAAATCAGACTCTGTGTTGATTTCAGGAATCTGAATAGAAGCTCTAATAAGGACAATTACCCTTTGCCAAAGATAAAACACACATTGCAGAGGGTGACAGGCACATCCAGGATCTCCATGATCGATGGATTTTCTGGCTACAATTAGATCTTTGTCATGCCTGAAGACAGAGAAAATACAACCTTCACCACTCCTTGGGGCACGTCCATGTATGCCAAAATTCCCTTTGGATTGATGAACACAGGAGCAACCTTCCAACGAGCCATGGGCATCACCTTAATTGGAGAAAGAGATAAATTTGTGGTCATCTATCTGGATGACATAACAGTGTTCTCCAAATCTGATAAAGAACATTGTCAACATCTGAGAAAGTTCTTCTTGAAATGCAGAAGGTTTGGTCTCTCCCTAAATCCCAAGAAGTCTTTATTTTCCATGCAGGAAGGAAAATTGTTTGGACACATTGTATCAAATGAGGAGGTCAGGATTGATTCAAGCAAGGTAGAAGCTATTCAAGCCCTATCACTTCCCAGATCCAAGAAAGAAGTTCAGTCCTTCCTGGGCAAAATCAATTTTCTGAGAAGGTTTGTTTCAAATTTTGTTGAATTGGTGAAGCATATCACAGCCATGCTCAGGAAGGGTAACGATGTAAAATGGACTGTTGAGTCTAGATAATCCTTCAACCAAATCAAAAAGGAACTTACTGAAGCACCTATGCTAATCAGTCATGATTATTCCAAGGATTTTCTAATTTTTCCTTTGCTTCATTTGATATAGTGGTCGTTGTTTTGCTACAAAAGAATGATGCAGGGCTGGAGCAACCTATTTCTTTTTTCAACAGAGTACTAAGAGACGCAAAATCCAGATATGACATCATGGAGAAGTAGGCCTATGCCTTGGTGAAATCCCTCAAAGCATTCAGATTCTATGTTCTACATTCGAAGATCATTGCATATGTTCCTTCAGCTGCTATGAAGGACATCCTCATCCAGCCTGACATAGACTGGAGGAGGAGCAAGTGGATTGCCAGAATCCTTGAATTTGATCTGGAAATAAAACCCACCAAGCTAGCCAAAGGCCAAGGTTTAGCTAAGTTTTTGGTTGAATCTAATTGTAAATATTTGGGGGTTAACTTCATCAATGCTTGCTCAGAAATTCAACAGGCTAAAGTGTCTGATAAAATCCCTCAAGACAGTCCTCCATTAGCAGAATGCGCCTGGTACAAAGACATTACATATTTCCTGCAAGAGTTAAAGCCCCCTAATGGTATGGGAAAAAGCAAGGCAAGAAATTTAAAGCTCAAAGAAGTTAGATATTGCCTTATTGACTAGGTCTTGTATTGGAAAGACCCTCTAGGAGTGCTTTTGAGATGTTTAGACCCACAGGAGGCCCAAAATATTATGTTTGATTTTCATGACAACCTGTGTGGGGGACATCACTTCTGGAGAACCACAGCCTACAAAATTCTCAGGGCTAGGTACTTCTGGCCTACTATGTTCACTGATGTATGTGCAAAAATCAAGGCTTGCATCAAATGTCATAAATTCTCGGGGAAGAAGCAACTCAAGTCTCTGCCATTGAAGCTGGTAGCAGCTTCATGACCCTTTCAACAGTGGGGCCTAGACTTTATTGGGGAGATTTATCCTCCTTCAAGTGGTTAGCATAGATGGATATTGATTGCCACCGGTTAATTCACCAAATGGATAGAAGTTATCCCCACAAGGAGTGCTTATCACAAAGTAATCATTGGTTTTATTGAAGATATTATAGCAAGGTTTGGTTGTCCGAAAAGGACTTTCACTGATAATGTTGTATCCTTCAAGGCCGAGCCATTAATCCAGTTTTGTGAGCAGTTCGGAATTGCATTGATTCACTCTACCCCCTATTATCCCCAAGGAAATAGATTAACAAAGTCCTCTAACAAGAGCCTGATAAATATCATCAAAACATTGGTAGGGGACAACAAGAAAGCGTGGGATTCAAAGCTCAAATTTGCTCTGTGGGCTAATAGAGTGACAACAAAGAGGTCCCTGGGCATCTCTCCTTTCCAACTTGTATATGGGACTGAAGCAATTTTTCCTTCTCATCTTTCCCTACCTATGGAGAAATTCTTCCAAGGCTGCCACGGAGAACTTGACGATATGATCAGAAGAATTCATCAGCTGGTAGAAGTCCAGCAGACTAGAGAGCAGGTAATGGACAAAGTGCATGACCGTCAGTAGAAAATCAAGCAAGCCTTTGACAGGAAAAGCGGTAAGGATGATTTCCAGCTGGGGGATCTAGTGCTCAAATGGGATGTACCCAGACAGGACAGGGGTAAACATGGTAAATTTGAATCCCTTTGGATTGGACCCTTCAAAATTTATGAGACACTTTCAAATAATACTTACAGGTTGCAGAATTTGGAGGGTGACAAAGTTTTTAGTGGACCTGTAAATGGGCACTTCCTGAAAAAAAAATTTGTTTAAATTTGTAGTCGGAATCCCACCATTGTAAATACCGCTCTTGTTTTATGTTTATTTTGTTTTTAATAGCAGACTCCATAGCTGAAAGCTAAGGCACTGGAACTACTTGTTCTTGGAAGCTCGTAGGGAGCATACCATCCCCTTTGGAGCCAAATTTTATCACATAAACTTGTTAGAGTCTTGTGAATCTGGGGTTTTTGCCTAATTCTATATTTTTGCCTCTCCTCCTTTTTCAGACCCAATCGTAAGGTTTTTTCCTTTCGTCTTATAGTTTTCTTCTTTTACCTGCCTGAGAGGTGTCGGCCCTAAGCCTTTCCATTCTTTCTGAGGTCGATCACTTCTCTCCCCTTGTCTCTTTCATTGATCCTTTTGCCTTCTTGAGCCCTTAGTCAGTCATCCAAGTATTTTTTCACATAGGCCTCAGCCATAATCACAAACGTAGCACCTAGAGTGGTCTGATATGGACTTGAATCAAGCGAGCGAGCAAGTTCGGTTTGGCGGAGGAAATTTCATTTCGAAGTTCAGAGATCAACGACAAATTATAAGCGTAGGAATCGGAAGTTTGAGACGTTGTTGAAGTTGTGTGTAAAATATCTGAATCCCCAAAACCCGACATCAGCAGGCGTCGTCCGATCCAGCAGGATGCGTGGCACCAGATCCAAACCACGGAGAAAGTCATTTCGGGAAAACCGAAGTAATGAGTGCGTAGATTTCCTGAGTCCCGAAATTCCAAGGTCTCGAAATGTCGATATTCATCTGGGCCATTCGATCCAGTGGGGATGCATGGCACCTCATCCAAGAAATCGTGATTTTTCTACTCGAAGGTTTGGAGCACAATGCGAAGTCACGAAATGCGAAATCGCGAAGCACCTGGGAATTGGGATTGTGGTCACTGCCTACAGTCATATGGAAAGCGAGGCTATAAAGAAGGGCATGCACCTATTGGGCGGCTGGTGACTAAGGTTATTTGGGAAGACGATCATGGTCGTCAAATTCAAAGTAGGTCTGACCGTCGATCTAGATAGGCCATATCGCAAGATTGAGCATCGGGATTTTTGAGATTGAATGGAGTGAAAAATCCTCAAGGAATCCGCAGGTCATGGCCCAATGTCGCATGGAATAATGGAGGGGTTGTGCCAAAGGTCAAAAAACTCTCGCGATGGTCACAGGGGAAGATCTACGTGGTCTCAAGGTACTGGAATTGACTTGAAGGAGTCGTGAACATCTCCTAGAGCATTCATGTGTGTCAGGCTCCATCCCAATCCCAATGAAAGTAGTTAATGGAAATGGGGGGGGTTGTTGAAACCTCATTCACCCCATAAATTGAAAGCATGGAAAGATAGTTGTGTAGGCAGATTGTTGGTCGAAAGTTCCCCTATCAACGGATTCTTCTGCAAATCCCATACTAATCTTAGATCGTGTCTGACAAAAGAATGCAAGTGCAGACTGACAGAAGAAGATGCATACGCAAAGTTTTGAATGTAATAGCCAGGCCACATCTCTCATGGCGACGAATTGTTCTGAGTATAAATACTTGGTTTTGATATTTTGTTATGGTCAATGGTAGAGAAAAGCTCTTGTATTGTAAAGTTTTAAATGAAGCTTCTGGTTCTCTGGTTATGCGTTGTAGTCTGAGATTTCTTGTTTAATTATAGTCAACTCTCTTGCTCCCTCTTGTTTCCCTCTGATACTGAAAGAGTTCATGATTGACTGATTCACATGAATTATTGTGACTATATTATGATGAATGTTTGATTATAGTACTGTTATAATTTCTTTTAGTTTCCTTTAAAATTTAAATTCGAGAAGATCTTGTTTTTTAAGTTTTTCCTCTTTGGGCTGCTGGGAGACCTGATGTCTAAGGAAGATCTCTACACTCTCCTCACCAAAGTCTTCCCTCTACTCACCCTTACTCCAACTTACTGACTGAAGTTTATTCCAAACCTCAATTGCTTATGCATGCTAGTCCAGTTGTTTGAGTTAAAATGATATCATCCTGAGTTTGCGCCCATTTGAACTCTTTAAAACCAACCCATGACACAAAAATATGATGGGTATTGGGCTTACCTTCAACCCAATCTGGAGGTGACTTCTAGTTCGAACACCTTCAATAATGAATGATGATTCAGAAATTATCATTAGGGAAACACAAAACCAAACAAAATAAAAAAAGGAAAAAGAAAACGTAAGCTAAAAATATTTACAAGGGGGTAAATTTGATTTTCTCAGGTGAAGTATTTCTTGAGAGACTGACCATTCACTGAAAAATTGTTTGGATGTCCCTCTAAGTTGTGCAAATGAAAATAACCAGGACCCAATTTTTCAGAAATGACAAAAGGCCCCAGCCACAGGTTTTGAAACTTGGTATGTTCTCCTTTATTCTTGTGCGCTTTGTCCCATTTGAGGACCAAATCCTCTAATTAAAATTCCTTTTTGAGGATGAACTTGTATCGAACCAACTCTTTACAATTTGTTGATGTTGATCCAATTTGTTTTTGCTTGTGTCCTTACTTCTTCCAATTTTAATAACGTGTTTATCTGATTTTCTAGAGGAGGGCATTCCTCTTCTTTAACTTGCTGCGACAATTGCAGAAGGGATCAAGACATGTGGAGGAAGGATGGATTATCTTCCGTAATCGAGGAAGAAAAGAGAATTAGCGATGGAATCTTTTGGAGTGACTCTATCAGCCCAAAGTGCCTTGTACAATGCATTGTGCCAATTTTTGTGGTTTTCTGACACTGTTCTCTTTATTATCTTGATCAAATTGTTATTCGTTGATTCGGCCAAACCGTTCCCTTGAGGGTAATAGCTGGCAGATTATTTTAGCTTAATCCCTTTTTCTAAAGCAAATACATTCATATCCAGGAAATAAAAATAAGAAGCATTGTCAAAAACCAAACATTCAGGAATTCTGAAACGAGTGATAATATGAGAGTTTAGAAATGAAACTACCTTATTTGTGTTGACTACCTTTAATGGTAAGGCTTCAGACCATCTCATAAAATAATCGATTTTCGTGAGAATGTACTTTTGCTTCTATGAGGAAGGAGGATTAATCAGTCCTATAATATCTAGGCCCCACTGCTGAAAAGGTGTGTCTACCGTGACAGGATGCAAAGGAAAAGCATATTTTTTAACCCATCTTGGAGCCTTTTGATAGATTATACATTTGCGGGAAAAAGTGTGAGCATCCTTAAACAAGGTAGGCCAATAGTAGTCATCCCTAAGTACTTTTTGGGTAGTGGTATCTCCACCAAAAAGACCCCCGATGTCATCGAAATGAAGTTCAACGAACACCCTTTCAGATTCCTCTTTTTCTAAGAAACGCGGAAAAACACCATCAAAATTATTTTGAAATAATATATCATTAATTAATTGGAAAGATGCAGATTTAAGCCTTAGTGCTCTTTGTTTTTTAGATCAAGGTTACGAGGAGTAGTTTCGTGCAACAAATAAAATCTGATATTATCATACCATGAATTGGGCACATTTTGTGTACAGTACATTTGTGTTTCGTTATGCTGATTTGCAGTTGATGTATTTATTTGATTTTCTAATTTTTCAACTGAATCAACTACCAATTTACAAAGGCCTTGACCTCTAACAATTTGTGCAGGTATTATTTCGAGATCATACTCCTGAAGTGATGTCATCCAATTTGCCCTTTTCTCTCCCATCTCTTTTTGCACTAACAAATTTCTTATAGCAGGGTAAGGAACAATAACTTTTATTTTGGATTTCAAAAGATAAGACCTCAAATGTTTAACTGCTTTGAAAACAGCGCATGCCTACTGATTTACCACTGGGTAATTTAAGTATGCTCCTTTAAAGGCAGAGCTCGTAAATGAAATAGATATTTCATTGTTTTTAGCATTTTTCTGTGTGACACAACAACATAAGATCTGTCAGATGCAAAAGTATACAATGTGAAATCCTGAGAAAAATCAGGACACATCAAGGAAGGTGCTTCGGTTATAGATTTTCTAATGGAAATAAAAGCTTGATTCTCTTGTGCTCCCCATTTGTACAAAACATCCTTTTTTATCAGATTTTGTAGAGGTCTAACCATCTTAGAAAAACTTGGAACAAATCGTCTGATAAAATTAATTTTACCCAAAAAGGATTGCATGGCCTTTTTGGAAGAAGGTGGGGAAAGGTTGGCAATGTCTTGGGTCCTTTTGGGATCAATTATCATTCCATATTTAGAGACTATAAACCCAATCAATTTTCCTTGTTCTACTGCAAAGATTGATTTTTTAGGATTGAGAGAAATGTCGAACTTGCGACATCGTTCTAACACAGCCCTAAGATGAGACAAGTAATATTTTTTTTCTTGGAAAAGATAGTGACATCATCTAGGTAGACCACAACTGATTGATTTATAAGGCAATTTCCATTGCCCTTTGGAAGGTGGCACCGGCATTGATCAATCCGAAATGCATTTTTTTGTAGGCGTAGGTGCCCTATGGGGTACGAAAAGTGGGTTTCAGATGATTTGATGGAGACATAAGGACCTGGTTATACCCTGAGAAACCATCTAATAAATATAGTCTTTTAGAACCCGATACTTATTGCAGAATTTGTTTCATTGGAGGAACGGGGTAATTGTTTTTATCAGAGGCTTGATTTAAATTGTGAAAGTCGACACAAAGTCAAATTTATCCATTTTTCTTCCTTACTAGGACTAATTTGGATACCCATTGAGTATGTCGGACTGGAAAAATGATCTTGGTAGTGAGTAATTTATTTAGTTCCTTTTTCACAGTGGGTTCTAATTTAGGATGCATTTTTCTCATTTTTTGTTGAAAAGGTTGGTTTTGGGGCTTCAAAGGAATTACATGTTGTATTATGTTTGGGTCAAAAGTTTTTAGATCGTCATACATCCAAGCAAACAAATCTTTGAATTACTCGAACAATTTTATAAAAGCAAACTTTTCTTGTTTAGAGCACCCTTTTCCCAGATTGATATTTTGAGGATTATCTCGCATTCCTAAATTTATAGTTTCATATAGTAATGAGGAACTAGTCATTTTGCAATTGACTACCCCTCTAAACTTATCATGGAGATCATAAATTTTCTCTAATCTAACAATAGATTTGGGGATAGAGTTTACTAGTTCGGATGATAATTCTGTAGACCAAGGATCAGATATTACCGTGAAATCTTGTAGGTTTTTGTTATGGGTGCTTTCATCGATTACTACATCATGGAAGGTGTCTTCCATATGCATAAAATTGATGATCTTTTGATCGTCATCAAATACTCGCCAATTTGTGATGTTTTCAGGAATCAATGGCATAAATAACAATTCAACCGAGAATGTGTTAGGGGAAAGACCTTCAACAGGCAATAATTTAGAGGCAACATTAGCTAATAAATCATCTTTTGAATTACTCTACCTAAGAATGGAATTTATATTGAAAGCGAGAAATTTATGTATTAAATTCCATACCTCAGTTTGGTAATTTATCAAATGCGGTGATGAACAATGAATTGCATCTCTTACCTGCTTGACTATGATTTCGAAGTCACCGAATACTACCAATTTCTACACGTCCAGATCCAATTCCTTCTTTAGTCCCTGCAGAAGTGTTTTATATTATGTTGTATTGTTAGTACATTCAAATTCCAATCGACAAGCGATAAATGTTTTATTGCCTTTGGGATCAATAAGTACACAACCATCACCTACCCCTTCCCAGGATTTAGATCCATCAAAGTATAAGGACCAGATTTGTTCGTCATCAGCAATGTTCAGTGTACTTTCCAGAGTGGCCATCTGAGTATATGTTGATATTTCAGATTGTTGTCATGGGTTGGTGATAGAGGAAATTTCAGCCGTGAAATTTCCAAAAAAAGAATTCATTCCCTGTGTCTCAATTGAATTTACAGCAGTAGTAAAAGGCTCATTGGGATCATTTAAATCTGTCACAGTGTAATTGAGGTAACGTTCTCTGTTTATTCTGATCTTGTTAGGCTGTCCATTTTCTGGCAACCATAGATGAGACTAGTCCGTAGAAAAATAACTATGTAACTGTTCTGACCAGTCTATACTCAAAAATAAACCATACACTTCTGGAATGTCAACAACAATAATATCAATTACTTGGTAGGAAATCGATAGTTGGATGGAGGAACAGCATGCGCACATGGGAGGAAGACCTAACATCGGTAGGGTTAGGGTTTTGGTAATGAATTGTAATGGCTGAAGAGACAAAGATGTATAAATACCGATACTAAGGTATTGTGGACGACTTCTGTATTTTTGAGGGATTTTGTAGTTGTTCCGATTTAGTTAGTAGTTGGTTTTGCATTATCGTAGATATGTATGAGTTGATGTGATATGTAATGTTTTGGTATGAACTATTTTGTAATTTTTTTATCTAAAGGAGAGGAGAGAAGATAGATCTTGAGGATTAGATCGCAGGTCGAGGAGCTTGGTGTGGTTAGGTTTGCCTCGTATAGATTTTACCCATCTGAGGAGAATTGTAATCACGTAGTGTTGTAGATGCAGAACTACCATAATAAAAGAGCCCAGAGCCAAACCTTTGTGGATGTAGCCTAGGAGGGGGTGAACCATGGTAATATCTGTGTAATATGATGAATGCATGCATATCTTTATCCTCTTTTCAGTAGTTAAATATTGTGCTTAATGAATGAATGGGTTATCATATTGTTATGAAATATGGTTGCGTTACTAAGGAAATAAGTTGTTGAAGGTAATGTACAGTCGCGAATAACAGTAGGTTACAATCACAAGTTATAGTAAATGGCTCTGAATACAGACCTCATATCTCATACTCAATCTCGGGATGTAAACACCTAAGTCTTACAGCCACCCATTAAAGCTATCTCAGGTGAGACTGCACGTCACATTCTATGTGTTGTGTTGCCTTCTGGTTTACCAGGAGGACCGACAATTTTAGAGGCTTTATTGGAAACCCAAAAGACATGAACCCTAGGTCAATAAGTAGCTCAGAGTAGAACAAAGGAGAGTAACCAACAAATGGTTATGTTGTCATTGGTAGGAACATAGGCAGATTAAGTAGCTGAGATAGGGTGAGCGAGGAACGAGCAAAGAAAAGAAGAGAGAAATGATCCATTAGAAGGGAATGTTGAGACCGTGGAACCCTATGAAAGAAGAAATTGAAAGTTGGTTGAGAATTAAAGAGTTAGGGTTTGCACAGAAAGACAATAGAAACCCTAGAATAACACCCCGCAAATATTTGGACAAATACATGTTTATTGATTTGCACAAAGTCTTTTTCTGTGACTTTCCACATATATTACAGGAGTGGATACTATAAGGTTGAAGGATAACCACATGACGAACCGGATTCGACAGTTATACTAGACCCCAGTATAGATTGAGCATTTACAACAGGTGAAAAACAAATTCACCCGTGCAGTAGACTTTTGGCTTGATAGTATTGTGGCAGGCTTCATAACAAAGTTTGTAGTTGACACAACGAAGTCATACAGCGTAGCGGAGCACAAATTTATACGTGGACCTCGAGGAAGGTACATTCGATCACTATATACTTCTATTAAGATACTATTATATGACAAAGGTGTAATGACAATGGAATCAGATAGCTAAACTTCCTTACGTGCATGGAGGAAGGGGGGAAGCACTGATAGAGAGAGGAGGAATGGACGGAGGTAAGGATAAGGGAAAGAAAGAGGAGGAACCTTTGGACCCAATCATGATGGACAATGACCAGATCAAGTGGATCTTGGCATCAACGGGAAGGATGCATAGTAGAGTACCCCACCAATACAAGGTGAATACCAAGAAGAGATATGTAGCCGCGAGGGAAGGCTTGGCGAGTGATGAGGAAGAGGTAGAGGATCTCCGGGCTATGGAGTAGATTGAGGAAATCCTACGCACAACATATGAAAGGAAGATGAGAGGTCCAAGAGAGGGAGGAGAAGGTAGCCATCCTATCCATATTAATGTCAGTGTGGAACCCATAAACCCATGTGCGACTAATACACCAACGAGAACACCATTGTTTAGACAATCGAAGTTCAGAGGAAGTCCAACAGCAGAAAGCACATCTACACAAGGAGAAACAACTAGAGGAGCCAGTCCAGGCAGCAGTGGTTGAGTATCTACACCAGGCGGAGGAGGTAGTAGTTCAGTATTCAGAATGGCAGGACATGATCCCACCATCAGGTTACTAGAATTTCAGGGAGAAGCAGCAGAAGACCCTGAAAAGAACTTGTTCATTTATGCAAAGATCTGAGAAGAAAAATTGATTACTGATGAAGATACCAAACTCGCACAACTAGCTATTACTCTGAGACTGGGCACTAGAATGGTACATGAGTCTAAACACAAACAGTGCCCCGAGGATGACAAGGACAATGGTCGACATTAAGAAGTTATTAATAAATAAGTTCCAGAAGCCGATCTTAGAGGATCAGTACATGAACGAGATGATCGAAATAAGACAAAAACCAGGAGAGTCTGTATGGGAGATTGATCATATATTTAAGCGACTGAAGGGAAAGTTAAAATATCTCATGACCGATATGCAGCATCGACACTTGTTTGTCAACTCACTACTCCCACACTTAAAATACCCTTTACGACAAAAGAAATTTCAAACACACGCAAAGGCTCTGTAGGCAGCCTTGCAACTGGAAGAGAACAAGTACCAGCAGACAGACCCAACAATCGAGGAATTGAAGGAGGATTTGAAGAATATAACATTTCAGCTGAACCAGAATAAGAGAAAGGACAAACGAGAAGTCGTTTGGTGTACCACATGCAAGATGAAAGGACACCACAAGAACAAATGCCCAATGTTCGCATAGTATATGGCAGCAGGTATGCCAAATCCATTACCACTGGGACGACTATGGTGTGAAATATGTAAAAACCTGGGTCAGGACCCTTGTCATTGCACGATGATGCAAAAATACCAGACAGTCCCAAAGAGTTCATATTGCACCTTTTGTAAGTCATTGGGCCACGACGATAAATATTGCAGAACTATGGAGCTTATGCGAGAAAGGACATCAGATGCATATAGAGTACAGGCCGAGATGATGACTGGGAAAACAATGCCACAGTATAATCCAGTCCCAGCTCCATACAACATTGCGCAACAACAATATAATATTGCGCAAAAACCATATAATAACACACAACCGCAGTACAACCCGGCACAACCACAGTACAATACCGCGCAATATAATCAGGCACCATAGTATAACACGCCGAGAGGTGATCGAGCAAGCTACAGAGGAGGAGGACGAGCCAGAGGAGGTTTTCGATGAGGTAGAGTATCAGTCACATGTCACAATTGTTAACAACCACGACATTATGCATGAGAATGTCCACTACACCAGCAACTTGTATGTATTGTCGCGCATCAGACCATGATACAGAGGAATGTCCGACCTTACTAGTAAATATTCAGGAAAAGAGGAATCAAAACAACCAGAATGTTCAGTGGATCTCAGCCGAAGCAAGGGATGAAGGACGGAACATCAACATAGTCACTCGTGGAGGAGCTAAAACAGGCACTGACACAGTTCGAAAGGAACGAGAACAAAATAAGTGGGTGAAGAAGAACACTGAACCAAAAACACAGTTCGACACGCAGAAGGAGAAGGAGATATTCAAGCAAGCTAGAAAAGAATTTCAGAAGGAGGACATGTCGTCGATTTCAACTGTGTAGCAAGACAAGGAAGCACTAGAATACAAGATGCCTCCATCATTGGATCATACCAACGGGATGCAACCCATGGGACAAGTAAGTACAATCAAAGGATTTTTGCAATCATGTTTAAAGGTATTAAGTGATCCCTCATCTGTGAAAATATTGAAAAACATAATAGAAAAATGTAGCAGCAAGACAAAAGAAAAGATAGAACCAAAAACAGTTAATCACCTACACATAAGAAGAAGAACAAGTAGGGAATTTAGATGGAATGCTAACATTGGGGATTTCAATATGGGAGACATAATACTGGATTGAGGATCGGAAGTGAATGTATTACCAAAGAAGACATGGCAATGCATGCAAGAGCCAACATTAGGATACTCACCTGTTCAATTGAAACTAGCAAACTAGCACAGGGTCCTACCAATCAGTAGACTAAAAGGAGTGATAGTAGATCTTGATGGAGTACGCACTAAAGCATACTTTGAAGTCATTGAAATAGTGGACGACACAACACCTTACCCAACATTTCTTGGTCTGGATTGGGCGTCTGACAACTAGGCCATAATCAATTTGAAAACCAGGAAAATGACATTTGAGTCCGGAGAATATAGGGTCATCACACCATTATACCCATCATAAGGGGAGAGGTTTGTAGAACCTACTTGCCTAGACTTAGAGGAAATCAGTCAGTTGTACAAAAAAACTACGCGCGATGAGGATTACGTAAACCCAACTGCAGATGGGGTACTCAGTTGGCAGAGCATTACTTCATGTGCAACAGACTTAGACACCGAGTTAGAGAACTGACAGCACAGGCTACACAAAGTATCCAGGCGAATATGTGCAAGAATAGACCGTGCAATAAGATGGGTAGGCACATAAATCAGGGAACCACCCAGTTTCCACAGACTAAATGATTTGGAAACATTCTTGACACAATACAAAGATGTGGTGTTAGAGAACCAGAGACTATTAGTACTTAACTTATCATTTAAGGCCACACCCGCAAGATGGTGGGGCGCACACAAGGAGACAATCACATATTGGTACCAATGTAAGCGGTTACTGCGCATAAGGTTCGATGCAGAACAGAAAAACAACAAACAACAGAAGTATGAAGGACAAGGGACTCCAACGAAACAATTGGAGAAGTGCAGAACATTTTGGAAAATGATACCCCCAGAGGAATGGCCTCATTACTTCATACACACTCTAGAGGGCATACCAGCGAACTAGTATACAGACCAGGAGTTGTGCAAGGGAACTGTGACCTGGACGACATTGCAACAAAAATTTTCAATCACTTTCTCATTTGAACATGACAACCCCAACATAGATGCAGCCCTTAAATGGATCAGAGGAGTAATATTCATCAAATAGCTGGAAGTACAATTGATCATAAGAGAACAACAACGGAACAAACAGACAATCAAGGACATGTTGGCATGTTACCATGTACAGGAGGAAGTTCCAAATGAAGATGATCCGCGTGATATTCAGATTGAAGAAGTAGAAGGCGAAAGAGACGTGGAAGTCCCACCCATAGAATCTGAAGTCATTTCCGTGCCGATCAAGGTAAATAAAGTTAACATCGGGATAGATGAGCAGCCCAAAATGTCCAGCATTGGAGATTACTAAGATGAGAACATAGTAGAAATCATCACAGAGTTGTTGTGTGAATATAGTGACCTCTTTCCCACAATATTCACAGAGATGAAGGGTATAGCCGGAGAGCTAGGAGAAATGAAGATACCACTCAGACCTGATGTGAGACCTATTAGACAGTGACCCTATAGATTGAACCCAATATATAAACAGAAAGTCAAAGCTGAGATCGATAGGATGCTCGAAGCCGACATCATAGAACCAATGGAGGAGTTAGAATGGATAAGCCCAATGGTAGTACAAGACAAGAAACAAGGAGGGATCAGAATATGCATCGACTTAAGGAAGTTGAACGATGCATGCTTACACGGCCCATTCCCTACACCGTTCACGGATGAAGTGTTAGAGAATGTGGGAGGACATGAAGCTTACTCATTTACTTATGGATTCTCAGGCTACCATCAGATTAAGATAGCATAGGAGGACAGATACGAGACCACGTTTGCGACAGAATGGGGATCTTTTCAGTACACAGTCATGTTGTTTAGACTAAATAATGCACCAACAATATTCTCCAGAGTGGTCATTGCAGCATTTAAAGAATTCATCCATCAATTTCTAGAAGTATACCTGGATGATTGAACAGTATATAGTCTATTGAAAAACCATGTGGAAGTTTTACAACTGATGTTAGAAAGATGTAGACAGTGTCATATATCACTGAATATAAATAAATGCATATTAGGAACACCGTTTGGGATACTATTAGGTCATATAGTATGCAAACAAGGTTTATTAGTATATCTGGCAAAGATTGTAGTCGTTGTTAACTTTCTACGACCAAAGACAGCCCGTCGGCTAAGAGCGATGTTAGAACACACAGGATACTACAGGAAATTCATCAAAGGATATGCGCAGATCACTGCACCAATGGAAAATTTGTTAAGGAAGGATACGAAGTTTCAGTGGAACGATGAGTGTCAACACGGTCTGAATACCTTGAAGGAAAAGATGGTTATCGCGTCGATATTAGTATTTCCAGACTGGGAGAAGACATTCCACGTGCATGTAGATGCATCAGTGATAGCACTTGGAGATATCTTAGTGCATCCAGGAGTAGGAGACTTGGATCACCCGATAACATTTGCAAGAATAAATCTATTTGACTCATAACATAACTATAACATGACAGAAAGAGAAGGCCTAGCCATGGTCTATGCACTGCAGAAGTTCAGGCATTACTTATTGGGAAAACACTTTAAGATGTTCACAGATAACTCATCCCTGAAATACCTAGTCAACAAGCCAGTGTTGGGGGGGATAATATGTCGATGGTTACTGTTATTTCAAGAATTTGACTTGGAAGTAATATTGAAACCAGGAAAATTGAATGCAGGACCTGACCACCTATCAAGGGTCACGAATGGAGAAGAACCTGTGAATTTATAAGACTTCTAGATGCACAACTATTCTAAGTACAGATTGTTGATGAATACTTCACAGACATCATTCAATACTTAAGTACAGGTACTGCGTCGCAAGAATATAGCACCGCGCAGAAGAAAAACCCGGTAGTCTGTGTGGTCGACTATCAACTGATTGCAGAACATTTATATAAGATGGGCATGGATAGAATCTTGCGAAGATACGTGTTAGAACACGAAAGACCAATAGTCTTAGCAGAAGCCCATGAGGGAATAGCAGGAGGGAATTATGTAGGTAAAGATACCATGTAAAAGGTATTGCGCGCATGACTATGGTGGCCAACGATTCATAGAGACTCGAAGGAGTACTGTCAAGGATGTGATGTCTGTCAAAGGGTAGGAAAACCCAACAGAAGGGATGAGATGCCATTACGACCACAAGTAACATTACAGGCATTTGACAAGTGGGAAATAGACTTTATGGGACCAATCAACCCACCCGCAAAAAGAACAGGGGCTCGGTACATTATCACCATGATGGAATATTTAACAAGATGGGTGGAAGTCGCACTAGTAAAAGATTGCAGCGCGGAAACAACAACACACTTTTTGTTTGAACACGTAATCAACAGATTTGGGTGCCCAAGAGTTTTGATGAGCGACCAAGGCATGCACTTCATAAAAATCACGATCCACGCGATGACTGAAGATTTTGAATTCCACCATCATAAGAGCACACCGTATCATCCATAGGAAAATGGTACAGTGGAAGCCTTCAAAAAAATTCTGGAGAATGCACTGACAAAGATCTGTAACGTCAATAGAGACGATTGGGACCTCAAAGTACCAGCAGTATTATGGGCATACATGACTACATGCAAAATGTTGACAGGGCACACACCATTTAAACTGGTTTATGGCCAAGAAGTAGTGGTGCCATTAGAATTCTTAGTACCAAGCTTGCGCGTCCCAGCCATCACACAAATAACTGAACGAGGCGCAATACATGAGATACTAAATCAGTTACTGACCATGGAGGAAGAACGAATCTTAGCAGGATTCCACCAACAAGTTCAGAAGGCCAGATACAAGGCTTGTCACGATAGACACATCCAGAATAAAATGTTCAAGGAAGGAGATCTAGTATTGATGTATGAGAACAAATCGTTTCAGCACTCAGGAAATCCCAGAATGCATTGGTTAGGACCATACGAGGTAAAATCTCTCACATATGGAGGAGTTGTACAGTTAAGATATTTAGCAGGCACAGAACTCAGAGGAATGATCAATGGGAGCTGATTGAAGCTATATAAGAACAGTCGACCATCCACCGTACAGTAAAAAAAAAAAATCAAAAAAGAACAAAAAGGAAACAAAACCAAAGCGGGCGCAGTGCGCTAGAGGTAGAAAGGCCACATGAGTTTAGAAACACAAATTCGGCAAAGGATAACGGTCACATCCAAAGGGAAACAAGCGGTAAAAGCAGAGCCGGCAAAATCAGGACGACATGACAACTCTAGGTGGAATTAAAGGATGACAAGGACCAATAGGATGCCACATTAATTGCGCTAACTGGAGACGGCACAATAGGAGTAATGGCAAGTACGAAACCACCAAATATGCATTGAACCCATAGTTATGGTGCATTAAACCCATAATGGAGGAAGCGTCCTCGATAAGCTTCATGGGAAATCCATACAACACACGGGCAAGGGAACCCATAGTCTATTCACGAAGAGAGAATAGACAGAGAGCGACAAACTCTAAAGAACACTTAGAGAGTTCACGGAGACCACAAAGATTGTTCGAGTCCAGAAGACATTCGACATTCATTGCTATGGCACTGCCTAAGCAAGAAGAAATGAGCCAGATCGCCAAGAAAACTAGATTTCAAACTAGGTCGCGAGGACAGGTGGAAGAAGGTGAATAACAGTCGTTGGAGGTCGTCAATGTCAACGAAATCCCATCCCCAGAAATGATACCAATACAATCCATGTCGATACTGGAGGAAATCCAACAGCCAACAGCAGAGGCCATGAATATAGATACGCCAGCAACGGCGCAAGAGCCATAGAACCAGGAAGCAAAAACCCTGAAAGAGATGCAACCAGAGAATATAGAAGCAGATCTGAAAGTCAATGGCACGGCCCCGAAGCCGACAACAACAGTGGAGCTAGATGAGTCTCAAACGACCATCTCAAAACACCTAGTAGGGGAGACAGGTGAAGATGTCTCAGCTTGGCCAGAATGGGTTACAAAGGAGCAACCGGAAGCCGCTGGAACTTCGAGCCAACCACCATTGTAGAAGAAAGACAAAATACAGATACCAAGGTCACCTCGCAAGAAACCTGCAACATAAATTGTTCTACCGCGCATACTAGCTGGGGTACAGGTAGGACCAGAGCTACTGCACCATGTAGGGAAGCTCAAATATTCAGAACACGATGTAGCAGATGAAGCCAACTTCCTGAAACTTGCACAGAGGGTATTTACATAGACCACGAGTACAACTCGAGTTGGAGAACCGATCAACTAGCCATACCAGTGGGAAACTGGGCTGGAAAAAACAGGAATTCTAGGTCTGTTGGACCTACCACATTTTGGTAGAGGCCAATACACAAAATCATGCGTCAAACAGTTGTTAGTAGTCACACATGGAGGGGACATATGGCTAGACAAGCCCATCCCCATAATCGTTCAGCTTATTGCCCAAATAACAGGATTACCAATCCGGGGTATGGATCCCGCGTTGTTTTTGGATGAAAAAATCAAGGAGAAAGAGATAGCAGAAGAGATGAAGAAGAAGTATGGCACCTCCAAAGGGAAAAGAGGGATCATCATCAAACGAATCAACAATGCAACCACACAATTGGGCATGACAATCTTAGCCTGCAAGTCGCTAAGAAAATGTCGCAGGGAGGAAGTCCTAGCTGGAGTTGTTGCAGTTGCAACCCAATGTGCAGAAGGCACCTCAATGAGCTAGGCACCATACTTATTGAACTTGTTCCTATAGGACTGCAAGGATGCACAAGACCTAGGCACAGAGTTCCTCTACTCATGGTTGATTACCCTAATAGACTTCATGGGATGGCAAGAGCCAAGGTATGTAGTTTTTTGTACCAAACCAAAGCCACAGGAAGCAAGGTACTTGTTGCTCAGAGCCAGGCCATACTCGAGGAACAAGAAGGAGAACAGATCCATTTTTGAAGGATACCTATGCGACCTACAGGAAGCCATCTCCAAGACGTGGATAATTACACCAGAAGTTGTGGCACGATATGTGGACATCGCCAAATTCCAGGCAACATGACAAACAATGTGGATACGGGAAAAGAATGATACAACGAAACAATGGCTACAGATGCGCTACTGCATCACAGAGGGTGATATTGACATGGTCATCAGCGAATGGCCCAAGGAATGGAGGATTCTAGCCATTACCCAAGAAGTATCAAAAAGAACAGCAAAGGAAGAGGCAAATCAGGGAGAAACACAGCCTCCAAAAATCCAAGTGCCCAAGAAACCAAGAACGGGCCAAGGCAAGCCAACACAGGCAGACGAAGGGCCAAAGAAGACAGGGACCCAGAAGGGGAAGAAGGAGAATACATAGTCGACCAAGGAACAACAAAAACAAGCTGAGGGAGCGCAGGAGACTGCCTCAAATCCCAAAACACAGGAACCAGGGGGAAATAAGAGACTAGCCACATAGATAGGAGGCACACGCAAGAAATCAAAGGCACAACGAACACTGCCTGAATATATGATCACGGATGATGATGGGGAGATGATCGCCAGAATGGTCCAGGATTGTCTAGTTGAGGACTTCGACCATGATGCATGTCACAGGGACAAGATCCAAGAGGAGTTGGCAAACATACAACAACTCATCAAACAAATCGATGAAGGGAAGATAGCAAGAAGAAACAACATAGAACCATCAGCACCACAGACCAAGGAAAGAGTGGAGGTAGAAGAACGATATCTAGTCCACTCATTACCGCACGCAAACGCAACATTCTACATCACACCTAGTATGATGCACATGGATGAAATCATGGTATAGACACCCTTGAAGGATTTAAGCCACATCCAATTGGTCTTGACGTGGATTCCATCCAGGGCACTACACAAGTTGCAAGTTAGCATCGACCACAAGGTACAGTCTCGTGCACACAAAGACTTAGTCAAATTAAAGCAAGCAACAGAGAAGTAGGAGGCACGGGAAAAATTCTATGAACATGCCAAGTCTGAAACTCAGGAGGAAAGAGAATGCAGGAACGAACTAGAATGAAGAGTAGGAGGAATTTTTGAGAAGCTTCCAAACACCACGCAGGGGAATGAACTTGCAGTAGCGGAAAAGATTGATCAGATTGTGCAATCAATCGAGCAATACCAAAAGGAGATTGAGAATCTCTAAGAACAATTCATACCAACCACTCCACCAGCAGTCAAGGAGCAAAGGAAGTAGGAAGCAACAGCGCCGCTGTAGGAGATAGAGCAGCAGGTTAGCACCGCAGCTGACTTGTTTGATAAAGCAACGCAACTTTGGACCAGGTTGGAGGAGGATCCGCAGGTCCAACGGTGGGACAAGGAAGAGGAAAGGATAAATGCAAGGATCCAAGAGATCAAGCAGAAGCAGAAGACAATACCAATCCCATAATGAGTCAAAGGGACGCAGAAGATGAAGAAGCTGCAGGCAGAACTCATTACTACGCAAATGCAGAAACAAGAGCGTTAGGCTCAAATGGAGCCATTACAGGAGCAGGTAGAAGAAGTACTGGCACAGGCAGAGGAAGCTAAGACACAGATAGCACAAAACTAGGAAGAATGTGCAGGATTGATCAACAACAAAGTGGCAGTCCATGTAGTGGACACAATAAAGGAGAAGACCTCGCAGGTGCTGACACAAGCAATAGAGCTCAAGGAAAAGTTCCAGATGATCACCAAGGAGATCGAGGAAGTTCAAAAGGATTAGGTGGCTCGGGACGAGCCACATGTCAGTGTTGGGGGCATGTTAGCAGCAGGCCTAAGTGGAAAGAAGGATGATCGTGGGGAAATAAAGTGTGCAAAAAGTAAATCAATAACTAGAAGGAAACGCATCATGTACGCATGCAAGAAAGCATGCACAAGGAAAGCGACAGCTGGAAGGAAACGCATCATGTGTGCATGCAAGAAAGCGTGCACAAGGAAAGCGACAACTGGATGGAGGAACAACACGCACACATGGGAGGAATACCTAACGTCGGTAGGGTTAGGGTTTTGGTAACGAATTGTAATGGCTAAAGAGCCAAAGATGTATAAATACCGATACTGAGGTATTGTGGACGAGTTCTGTATTTTTGAGGGATTTTGTAGTTGTTCCGATTTAGTTAGTAGTTGGCTTTGCATTATCATAGATATGTATGAGTTGATGCGATATGTAATGTTTTGGTATGAACTATTTTGTAATATGTTGAGCTAGAGGAGAAGAGAGAAGATAGATATTGAGGATTAGATCGCAGGCTGAGAAGCCTAGTGCGGTCTAGTTCGCCTCGTATAGATCTTACCCATCCGAGGAGAATTGTAAGCGCACAACACTGTAGATGCAGAACTACCATAATAAAAGAGCCGAGAGCCAAATATTTGTGGACGTAACCCAGGAGGGGGTGAACCACGATAATATCTATGTAATATGATGAATGCATGCATATCTTTATCCTATTTTCAGTAGTTAAATATTGTGCTTAATGAATGAATGGGTTATCATATTGCTATGAAATATGGTTACGTTATTAAGGAAATAAGTTGTTGAAGGTAATGCACAGTCGCGAATAACAGTAGGTTACAATCACAAGTTATAGTAAATGGATTTGAATACAGACCTCATATCTCATACTCAATCTTGGGTTGTACACACATGATTCTTACAACCACCCATTAAAGCTATCTCGGGTGAGACTGCGCAACACATTTTGTGTGTTGTGTTGCCTACTGGTTTACCAGGAGGGCCAATAGTTTTAGAGGCTTTGTTGGAAACCTGAAAGACATGAACCCTAGGTCAATAAGAAGCTCAAAGTAGAACAGAGGAGAGTAACCAACATATCATCTCCGATATTTTCTAGAAAACAAGTTTCAGACTTGTCCCAAGAGACGATGGTTTGAGGTTGTTGCGCAAAATACCAAGTTGAGGCATTCCCCTCAAAAGTGTAAGGGAATATTCTGCACACAACATCCTCGTTTTCGACACTCCGGTGTCTAACAACTAACATAAATTTCTTGATGTGATCCTCAGCTGATTGCTTGGAATCTGGATCAAATTTGGGTAACCACTTCTCCGGATGTTTGGGCAGTGGGTGTTGGGGTCCAGGCACTACCACGACATCTTGATCGAGCCAAGGTCTAGCGGAATTATTTTGGTTTTCCATGGGATTTGGTGGAGTTGAAGGTTGATATTGTTCAGATAAATAATTGCCTTCGTCCAAGGATTCCTCTCATGAAGAGGGTGGAGAAGAACCAGGTGGGGATGGAGGGATACCAGATCCCCCAGCACCAAGGATAACTACTTCAGAAGGATCGGTGATATTATCGCCTAATGGGTTTTCAGGTAGACCAGTATCTTGAATTTGTTCTTGAAGATTGGTGAAATAAAGGGGTTGATTAAGCCGTCTACCAGGCTATTTGATTTGGGACAAAGCACTTTGAGTTCTTATAATCGACTGACAAACAATTTCTTGAACGTCAATCCCTTGAGGAACTGGTGTCATTGGTTCGAAGGGAATATCAAGAGTAGTGTTTGAGGTAGTAGCTGGATCAAGTGTAACGTTAGTGTCTAAGCGACTACGCATCACGACAAGAGAACGATTGTTTGGGGGAGTCTTACGACCTCCACGTGTCATCAATGAATTTCAGGCCCTCCTTCTAGCGCCATGTGTTGACGGGCGTTTATGACACACCATCAACAAGAATGGAAGATCTGGACCGGGGTTGTCTATTTAACCCAAGTCGTTTAGTATAATCTACCTTGACGGGTTTTATGGCTCCTTTAGCCAACTAATATCTTAAACCAACTAAAAGATGTGGATTAAATAATGATACAACTCTAACAATCAACACTTTAATTACAAATTCTTAACTAAAAGTGTTCATGTACAATGGTTATATACAATTTACAAGGTTTAAGCAAAGCCTTGTGAAAATAATTGTCTTGAGATAATGGATTTAAACAAGAAAAAATAAACCAAAATTATTCTAGTACTCCAATTACTAAAACTAATAAACAATGAATGAACAGGATTGTAAATGATATATCTAAAATGGACAAAGAAAATTAACTTTGAAATGATGCCATCACTATTCATTCACAAATCAACAAATTAAATAAACAATAAATTGACCAACCTCTTGTTGATGAGCAATACTAAGCTAAATTCATCTCTCTGTATTTGTATGATCTCCTCTAACCTGGGTCAAGTGTAAACCTATGACATGGGCAAGCATAATACTTCCTGGAGAAACTCAAAGAAGTCTTTTATATTATGGAACAAGTTTATAATGACAGAAAGACAAATAATTATATATATCATGTGACCTTGAAATGTCCAATAACTGAGAATGAAAGAAATTCCAATTCTCAGTAATGGTGTTACCAGCTATCTAGCATCAGAGGTAAACTCAAAATACTTAAATAGATGATCAATCATAGATCTCAACTAAACCAAAAGATAATGAACGACATAAAGAAAAACATGATATAAAATATTATGTGGAGAACAGACTAAATCTAGTTTGATACATATAACATTTCACACCTAGAAATTACATGAGAAGACAATGAAAAACATTGCACAGTCTACATAGGACGAAAGCCAAAGAATCAACTACTTTCTCATATAGTTTAAAAAAAATATATGTTCATCATATGGTCTAGGAAGAATTGCCCATATCACTAGGAAACATTACTATTTAAACATGTTTCTGATCTGTTACCTCCTATCATGCAAGATAGAGGCAGATCTCTTAAAATAAGTTTTTTTTACTAAAATAAAATAACAAAAAGTCTTTTAATCAAAAATATTTACATTAATAACATTGTTTTTCAAAATAGGAAATTACTAGTCCACTAAACGCTCAACCCATGAAACCCTTTCCTTAATCATAGCACATCAATCTGTTGTTCACCTGAAACAATAAAAATGAAATCAAAATTAGATAATAATCAAAACAAATAATTTCAAAAGTTAAGCTACATAATCTTTCGATTTTGTAGCTAGTCTAAAATAAAAATAAATCAAAATGAATCTACCTATTATTTATCCAAACATAATCAAATCGTGAAATACAAACAAACTATTTACCAATTCAGAAATTCGAAAGAGAAGCATCAGACAGGTCTGATTTTATAATAGTATTGAAATTGGTCGAATTTTTAATGACCACAGTCCCAGATCGCTTAATACATTTGTTGGCTCTGTGTGCATTCGATCGAACGCAAGCTCTGAGCTCATCATTCTCCCTCTCAAGCACTAAATTCTGAGTGACCACTTGGTTCAAATGTGCCTGTAGGTAAGTAACATCCTGATAATACGTTTTGATCCAATCGAAACAATTCTCGCAATGCACCGGTTCCATGCTTGGTAAAGGCCGAGTATGTTGTGTAGTGGGTAATTTATCATGTTCCATGATTCATTTTAGATCATGTTGAATGCCTGAAAAACCTTGTTGCTTCTTTAAGAAAGGAGGCAGATTCGATACGAAATCGCACTGTGGTGTATCATCATCGATATTTTCCTCAGGAATCCGATCATCGATATCATCCTCAGAAATCATGTCATCAACCTCAATAACAGGGATAGGTTTTTCATGATCATGATGTCGATTTCTTAGTGTTCTGGATATGAGTCGACCATGTCTTTAATTTTTAAAATTGATGTCTGGACTTCTCTGTATCTTTCGCCTACCCTGTTTCTTGATTTAAGTTCATTTAAATCAACATGAATTGGCTCAGGATCAGGAACAACAAGGATTTTATCCTTCAGATCATCCAAAACCTCTTCTAAATATTTCCTGGGAATAAAACCGCATCTCAGTTTCTTGCCTTTGGATGACTTATGGAAAACAATAGGGGTTTTAGTCATAGACATAGGGATTTCCTGCAATTCAACATGTAGGTTTTCCAGAGAGGGGTTTGATTGACACGGAATGGAGGGTTCATTAAAATGCAAAGGCAGGTCTATCACGGTTTCAGGTAGGGAGAACCCATTTCTATACATGAAATCTTGCCAACTATCCCCAACTTTAGATAATTGTGAAATAACTAGAATTCGAATTAGGCTGTGATGGAACAAACTAGACTATGTATTTAGGTTTTGCCTTTGGTAAAATCTAGTCATTTTTTGCAGGCTCGTAAGTAGGTAGAATGGCATATTTAAACCAAAACCTAAAAATACCATCAATAAATGGACATGATATATGAAAACTAGTCTGTATTTACCCTCATAGGTGGAAAACTACATAAGTATCAACAACAAACCATGCCATCATGGTTTAAATAAAACAATTGGTGTACCTTCACACTGTAACACGATTTCTTGGAAGCCATCAGTAGGTGCCAAGGGACAACTTCAAACTTGAGGTTTTTAAACCAATGAGCTCCTTCTTGGGGAAATCCAGTGGCCTCTGCAATCGAACCCTCAGTCACTTCCAACTGTAGATATCCTATCTTAGCCTTAGCACCATCGAAATTTTGGGCGAAGGCTTGAGCAACTTTGAGGTTAAAATCCTCGAAACGTTTTATGAACCCATCCCAACCAAAAACCACAAGGTCGTCCATGACATCGTCATGCGAGAGGAGATCTTGTGAGCCATTCGGCTCCATCCTCACCACAGGCGCCATCGATTTGATCACATAAAACCAAGAGTAGTAGCAAAGGATGGAAAGTGTTCAAAACCACACGAAATAGAGGGTAAGCTCTACATTTTCAGAGAATACCTAATACCTAAGGCTTCATGAGAAATCCATTGTTAGCATTGGAAGTCACCTTTGGATTGCAGTAGAGGTAAGCCCAAGGCCCATCAGTGTGTATGTCACAGTAAGTGAATTTAAGGGTGGTCTAATGGATGCAATCTCAGGATTATATCGCTTTAACTCAGAAAACTAGGTTGGAGACGCATAAATAAGTGAGGTCTTGATCTAACTTAAGCTAGTAAGTTTGTATAGTGGTGATTAGGTAGAAGAAATATGATAAAGGTATGAAGGTATGCTCTAGACATCCGGCCTTCCAGCAACCTTTGGAGGAAAAGTCTCAGATACAAGATTCTCTTGGATCTGAAAAATTCAAGAAACTGAAAATGTTGCAACAACAGATATAGTCAAACCTACACTATACTATAGTCACGACACTCGACTGGATCATCCATGCCTGATCTTTTAGATTCAAAAGCAAATAAATAAAAGAAGAATCTCGTTGTCATTAAACAAGAAGTCTCAAGTATCAGTTCATAACCAGAGAACCATAGGCCTCATCAGAACATTACAATAGGGAGCATATCTCTACCATCGACATTAACAAAATGGAAACAAATGCTTACATATATCTAGAACTGGCTCCCCTGCTGAAGGCGCGATCATGTCATGAGTTTAAGGCTTTGCGTTGATGAGTTTCTCTGTCAGGCTGCACATGCAGACGTCGGTCATACTTCCCATGCAATATTCTTTCGGATGCAATCTCGGTCGGACTAGACTGACAGTCTTCCTCCACAATTTTTCCCTTTCTGGCCTTCTATTTAAGGAAAGAGATGATGTCTCACCCACCTTCTGTATTTACATTAACTGCTTCATTGGGATCTGAGTGAATGGGGTCAACGCCTGCACTTGGAAGATGTGGCAGCCTCTTCTTTGTCGTTTTTACTGTGTTGGACCTTTGTGGAGGGACCAGGACAGGGAGACACGGAGGTTGGGAAGATAACATGGTGGTACATAATTGGTTACGGGGGACACAACATTACAACAGAGGTGACATGGAGGAGGATGGACATGTGTCAGAAGATAAGAGGGAGGGATGAAGTGAAAAAGAGGTATGACACGGAGGTGAGACAAGGGGCGGCCACGTAGACAGTCGTAGCAAGGGAAAAACACTCAGGAAAATGTGGGTGACAACGCTCATGGGCGCTAAGGTGTGATGGGGTGATGATGTGACAGGCAGAGGAGAGAGGTAGAGTGGAAGACAGATGTCAACGAGAGCGATGACGGTAAACGATGGTGGTAAGCGGTCTACTCGGAGGGGGTAGGTGACGGTAAATGGTTTTAGGTGGGGGGGGTCCGAGTTAAAGAGAGGGTGACACGTTAGTGGGGGCCTCGCCTTTTAAAACCACCAACTCAGACCCCCCCCTCGTTAAAGGTAGAACGTCGAGGGGAGGGCAGGGGGGGGTCTGATATGGCCCCTACGCCGTAGATCTGGCCACGTTGATCTTAGCCGCCCAGATATATGCACCACTTATCGTGACGCGCCTGCACACACAAACTTTGGATAAGTGGGTTTTTTACCCATTTCTTGTCATTTTTTCGCCAAAGGGGGTCATTTCTTAGGAAAATTCCCACCCCAAATTAAATGTGATAATAGCCACCATAGCGACCACTTGGACTATTTAGTGGATGCAAAACCAGAGGACGTGTAACAATGAAAACCACCTTGTCAAATGACTGCCAAACCCAAAAATGAAAACTTACGTCCTGAGGCAATGAATGAAGGCTTATGCTAGCAGGATGAAGGAGTAATTGTTTGAAGGCATGAATGTCAATCCTGTACTAGCACGACGAGATTGTGATATGACTACAAAGGATAGCATTCATATTTGAAATTATACCAAAGTTATTGTTTGATGCATGATCGTAGATATGGTAATGTTTCAATCAAAACATTCAAAGAATAAAATGACTAAGGCATAACCCCAAGGGGGACAACTCATGCACTAATGGTAAGGAAGTAACCCATAATATGATAGGTTCACAAGCTTTTAAGGTTCTTGAAATTATTAGATTCCTTTAGGTGTTATTCAAATTATAAAAGGAAAGTCCACAAACTGTATGATGCACCCAAACCAGAGCTTGTTCTAATTTCATGCTTACAGTCATGAAATTGAACAAGAGAAACGAATAAATGAACTCATACACACAGCTAATCAAACTAATCTTAAAAAATAAAAAATGATAGAAATCTTTGCAAACAAATGAGGTAGCTACAAATTTTTTTATCCCATCAGGATGATATTTTACAATGATAAAATCGACATGAATATTTGGCTGCCAACACTAGCCTCTTCAAAACAGGTTGGTTCAATCATAGATGAGAGTGCTAGGTGAGTTTGTTCTGGTGAATGGATTCTTCTTCTAGTCTCAACTCCTACATCTTTGTTTCTGATAATATGATCTAAAGAATGATTCTTCTGTACTCGTCTGCTAAGTTTCTTTGGAGGCACTTGTGTTGGAATTATTAAGACAACTGAGAGGGGGGGGTGAATCAGTTGTAAGTGAGCTTAAACAATTTTAAGTCTGTTAAAATATTATTAATCTTTCTTCAATTGGTCATCAACAATATACAGCATATGGACAGTAAAAGTAAAGAACAACAATCACACATAAAGTATACACAAAGACATATTTTCACGAGGAAACCCATAAAGGGAGAAAACCTCTTCTTCTTCGAAATGATAGGCAGTCTTTTAAGTTTTGTACATCATCTATAATTGAGCACCAACTCAATGTGAGGCTGCAACCTCTGTTTTACAAGTTGCAGCTTGTTTGAGAGCACCAACTCTCTGGTTTCTCTAGCACCCACTAGAAGGAAGCACCAACTCCCTTAATATTCCAGCACCAACTGGATGGAAGCACCAACTTCCTGAATGTTCCAGCACCAACTGGATGGAAGTACCAACTTCCAGTTACACAGGCTCCAACCTGTATAACAGAGAACACTTGTTCTCCCTTGCACCACTGTGCCACCCTGGTTTCTCTTACTGCAACCAGATGGAAGCTACAACTTCTTGTGTTCAAGCACCCACTTGAACCTCTGAGGACAACAGTCCTCCCTAGCACCTCCCAACCTCCCTATAATATTAATGAATAAATAAACAGTCAACTATGCAGATAAATCAATTCTTACCAGTCTTTCTTTGTTCTGTAAATCTGGTCTCTTATAAACTGTTCTGTTGTTCTTCTCTTTCTCTGTCTGTTCTGCGGGTATGCTCTGTATCATCGCGTTCTCCCATTCTGCTCTGCTTCAACTTCTCTTCATCATCTTTTAATCTTCACTGAGTTTATTCTCACACTGTGCATCTTCTCCATCTCACACTTCACCTGCTCTCATATTCCCTTCCTTACAGTTTAATTTATTTTTCATACCGAACAACCAACCTCACGCTATCTGTCTCATTTTCTTTTATACACACCTCCACGGTGGTTGCACTTCGCATTTCCTTAGGAAAAAGAAAGACAACTTTCCGAGCAACAGAAATGCCAACTGAAACGCTAACTGATTTGCAATCATAAATCCGTTTCACTGACAGATTCGTAACTGAGGGGTTAACTGTGAGAGAGAACAGTAACCTTTCGATCATATTCCAATTTATCCACGCCATTGGATGAACTTTATTGACATTGCCTTTAAATCGGGTTTCGGCATTTTGGCAATCATGTGCTGAGTATCTCGACACTTCAATTCGCGATCTCCGAAGATCCGAAACAGAACTTTTCTGCAAAGGCTCCTTCCCCAATATGACTATGGTCATAACCAAGCGCTTATGCAAAAAGCGTTTTCGCGATTTCTCATTTCGTGAATTTCAACACTATGCTCCGTTGACCTTAAGTCAGCGAACTTTCGATCGCTTGCCATATGTCCTATGATTCAATGGTCCAGATTTGATCTTGATTCAACGGCTGTCGCGATTTCTCATATCGTGATTTCGACATTCATGTTGCATTGTTTTCTTTACCTTTCCATATCCCGATTCCCGAAACTCCGATATGGAGTTAGATCAACGGTCCAGAATTGATCTTCATTTAACGACTGTAATTTAATCGCAATTTCGCATATCGCGATTTTGAAATTCATGTTGCATTGTTTCTTTTGTCTCTCCATGTCGCGATTCTTGAAACTCCGATAAGGAGTTAGATCAACGGTCCAAATCTGATCTTGATCTGACGGTCGCAATTACGTCGTGATTTCGCGTATCGTGATATCGGAATTCCTGTGGTCAATAGACTTTGACATTTCCAACACTCGATCTGCGAAACTCTGACATGGTGTAAACCTGCTAACGTCACACGTGAATTGACACGTGTTGGTAACTGCCACGTGTCACTAAGATTTGTGACCTACATGAGCCTGAAATATTGAATCAACTTGACACTTGTCATTGCCTGGTTGTGCCACGTGTTATTAGGTTTGCTGATGTGTCTTGTTTCGGGATTTCGCATTTCAGAAATTCGGGACTCCTAATGTTGAGAGTCTCTGACTTCTCAATATTTCGATTTTCGAAACTCCGACATGGGCTGGATCCAATGGTTCAGATCAACCTAGATCTTGACAACTCAGATTGCATCGTGATTCCTCATATCGCGATTTCGTGATTTCTGTGGATGATATTACTTGTCATCTCAATCTCTCGATCCCTGAAACTCCAAGAGGGAGTCGGATCAACGGTCTAGATTCAACCTTAATCTGACGGCTCAGATTACATCGCGATATCGGGATTCCTGATGTCAATAAAATTTGACATGTCCAACTCTCGATCCCCGAAACTCCGACAAGGACTGGAATCAACGATCCAGATTCAAACCTTTGCTCTGACGGCTCTCGTTCTTTTGAGAATTTTGAAAGGGATCATTCAATCAATGTTGCATTGCCTTCGATCTTTCGATCTTTTCTGAACTTATCTTCTGTTTGTCTGTCTGTTACAAAAGTCCTGTACTCATGCCATCTTCATTGTTGTACTTGCCATCAATGACAAGCATTCGTTGTCTGTTAAATATTTTCCATTCGCTGTCTATTAAGTATTTTCCAACAATCTCCCCCTTTGGCATTGATGGCAACACAAGCACCCACATCCATTGCATTCGGATCTCCTTTCCCGAACTCTTTTCTCCCCCTTTGACATCAATGTTAAAGAAGAAACATTCTTCCCCTGATCTGTTGCAAAACATACTCCCCCTGTCGACTATAAGCATCTTGGAAATACACGAGATATTCAATAAGTACTCCCCCTAACCAGGTGAACAGATTAGACACAAGAGATTATAACCCCCAACTTTTGACAAAGATATCCAAAAGGGTTCGCTGCTAATGGTTTAGTAAAGACATCAACAATCTGTTATGTAGACGGTATATAATTCAGTTGAACAATTCTGGTTGTAACTTGTTCTCTGAGAAAATGGTACTTGATTGGAATATGCTTAGTCTTGGAATGAAGAACAGGATTCTTGGAGACACTAATGGCACTTGTGTTATCACAATGAATTGGAATGGGATCAGTGTAATTTACCTTCAGATCTGCAAGAGTTTGTATCATCCATAAGATTTGTGTGCAGCAAGTAGTAGCAGCAATGTATTCTGCCTCTGTAGTGGATAATGAAATGGATCCTTGCTTTTTACTAAGCCATGCAACTAATGAGTCACCCAGAAAAAATGCTCCTCCACTGGTGTTTTTTCTCTCATCAACACAGTTTTCCCAGTCTGCATCTGAATAAGAAGTTAACTGGAAATTCTGATTTCTAGGATACCACAGACCATAAGTCATTGTTCCCTTCAAGTATTTAAATATTCTTTTAATAGCTACCAAATGACTTTGTTTAGGAGCAGACTGAAAACGACCTACCATTCCAACAACTTTCATTATATCAGGACGGGATGTTGTGATGTACAGAAGACTACCTATCATAGAGCGATATGTTCTTTGATCAACATTAGGTGAGATATCATCTTTACTCAGCTTGCAACCAACCACCATAGTGTGCTAACTGTAGAGGAATCTTCCATCTGAAATTTCTTCAACATCTCTTTCAAATATTTTTCTTGAGAGATAAAAATTCCTGCAGAGCTTTGTTTTACTTGTAAGCCAAGAAAATATGACAGCTCTCCTATCATGGACATT
>ML818513.1:79619-102969 GCA_009831015.1 Picea engelmannii | reverse complement strand
CCCAAGGCCATTAAGTATGTTCTCATTCTAATCTTCCAGAAGGCAAAATTTGTTCCATCAAACAGAGGGGGCTTAGAGGCTGAAGTCCCTTCATGACTTGTCATGTTTAAGCTTACAAATCTACCTTTGAATAAAAGGAACCTGCTCTGATACCAATTGTTGGAATTATTAAGACAACTGAGAGGGGGGAGGGGTGAATCAGTTGTAAGTGAGCTTAAACAATTTTAAGTCTGTTAAAGCATTATTAATCTTTCTTCAATTGGTCATCAACAATATACAACATATGGACAGTAAAAGTAAAGAACAACAGTCACACATAAAGTATACACAGAGACAGATTTTCACGAGGAAACCCATAAAGGGAGAAAACCTCTTCTTCTTCGAAATGATAGGCAGTCTTTTAAGTTCTGTACATCATCTATAATTGAGCACCAACTCAATGTGAGGCTGCAACCTCTGTTTTACAAGTTGTAGCTTGTTTGAGAGCACCAACTCTCTAGTTTCTCTAGCACCCACTAGAAGGAAGCACCAACTCCCTTAATATTCCAGCACCAACTGGATGGAAGCACCAACTTCCTGAATGTTCCAGCACCAACTGAATGGAAGCACCAACTTCCAGTTACACAGGCTCCAACCTATATAACAGATAACACTTGTTCTCCCTTGCACCACCCTGCCACCCTGGTTTCTCTGGCTGCAACCAGATGGAAGCTACAGCTTCCTGTGTTCAAGCACCCACTTGAACCTCTGAGGAAAATAGTCCTCCCTAGCACCTCCCAACCTCCCTAGAATATTAATGAATAAATAAACAGTCAACTATGTAGATAAATCAATTCTTACCAGTCTTTCTTTGTTCTGTAAATCTGGTCTCTTATAAACTATTCTTCTATTCTTCTCTTCCTCTGTCTGTTCTGCAGGTATGTTATGTATCATCTCGTTCTCCCATTCTGCTCTGCTTCAACTTCTCTTCATCATCTTTTACTCTTCACTGAGTTTCTTCTCACAGTGTGCATCTTCTCCATCTCACACTGCACCTGCTCTCATATTCCCTTCCTTACAGTTTCATTTATTTTTCATACCAAACAGCCAACCCCACGCTGTCTGTCTCATTTTCTTTTATACACACCTCCATGACGGTTGCACTTCGCATTTCCTTAGGCAAAAGAAAGACAACTATCCGAGCAACAGAAACGCCAACTGAAACGCTAACTGATTTGCAATCATAAATCCGTTTCACTAACAGATTCGTAACTGAGGGGTTAACTGTGAGAGAGAACAGTAACCTTTCGATCATATTCCAATTTATCCACGTCGTTGGATGAACTTTATTGACATTTCCTTTAAATCGGGTTTCGACATTTTGGAAATCCTGTGCTGAGTGTATCGACACTTCAATTCGTGATCTCCGAAGTTCCGAAACAAAACTTTTATGCAAAGGCTCCTTCCCCAATATGACTATGGTCATAACCAAGCACTTTCACGATTTCTCATTTCGTGAATTTCAACACTATGCTCCGTTGACCTTAAGTCAACGAACTTTCGATCGCTTGCCATATGTCCTGTGATTCGATAGTCCAGATTTGATCTTGATTCAACGGTTGTCGCGATTTCGCATATCGCGATTTCGACATTTATGTTGCATTGTTTTCTTTGCTTTCCCATATTATGATTCGCGAAACTCCGATATGGAGTTAGATCAACGGTCCAGAACTGATCTTCATTTAATGGTTGTAATTTAATCGTAATTTCACATATCGCGATTTCGAAATTCATGTTGCATTGTTTCTTTTGTCTCTCCATGTCGCGATTCGTGAAACTCCGATAAGGAGTTAGATCAACGGTCCAAATCTGATCTTGATCTGATGGTCGCAATTACGTCATGATTTCGCATATCGAGATATCGGAATTCCTGTGGTCAATAGACTTTGACATTTCCAACACTCCATCTGCGAAACTCCGACATGGTGTAAACCTGTTGACATCACACGTGAATTGACACGTGTTGGTAACTGCCACGTGTCACTCAGATTCGTGACCTACATGAGCCTAAAATATTGAATCAGCTGACACTTGGCATTGCCTGGTTGTGCCACTTCTCAATCTTTCGATTTCCGAAACTCCGACATGGGATGGATCCAATGGTTTAGATCAACCTAGATCTTGACGGCTCAGATTACATCGCGATTCCTCATATCGCGATTTCGTGATTTCTGTGGATGATATTACTTGTCATCTCAATCTATCGATCCCCGAAACTCCGACAGGGAGTCAGATCAACGGTCCAGATTCAACCTTAATCTGATGGCTCAGATTACATCGCGATTTCGCATATCACGATATCGGGATTCCTGATGTCAATAAAATTTGACATGTCCAACTCTCGATCCCCGAAACTCCGACAAGGACTGGAATCAACGGTCTAGATTCAAACCTTTTCTCTGACGGCTCTCGTTCTTTTGGGAATTTTGAAAGGGATCATTTGATCAATGTTGCATCGCCTTCGATCATTCGATCTTTCCTAAACTTATCTTCTGTTTGTCTGTCTGTTACAAACGTCCTGTACTCATGCCATCTTCATTGTTGTACTTGCCATCAATGACAAGCATTCGTTGTCTGTTAAATATTTGCCATTCACTGCCTGTTAAGTATTTGCCAACAACTTGCTGAACTTTCTCTTCTTTTTTGTTAGATCCTCTTCATCTTCCCCTTCTACTTCTTTTTCATCTTCTGCTTCTTCTTCGTAAAGTTGTTCCATTGATTCATTGTCTTCTTCCTTTAATTCTTGTCTACATGTTTCATCAATTGTTATGTTTATGCTTTACACAACTTTTTTCAATCTCAAGTTGTAACACTTGTATGATTTCCTTGTACTTGAGTAACCAACAAGTACTCTTTTCTCCACACAAGAGTCAAACTTTCACATTCTGCCATCTTCTCTTTTGATGTAGCATTTGCTTCCAAAAAATCTAAAGTGCTTCACATTTGTTGGTCTTCCTTTCCATAGCTCGTAGGGAGTTTTGTCAGTGTTGTTTCTGAGCATTAATCTGTTTTGAATGTGAACTACTGTATGCACTGCCTGTGTCCAAAATATATCTGTCAATTTGGAATCCATTAGCATTGTTTGGGCCATTTCTTGTACTGTCTTGCTCTTTCTTTCAACAACTCCATTATGTTGAGGTGTCCTAGCAACAAAGAATTTCCTTTTTATTCCATGTCTGTTGTAGTAGTCCATGAATACCTTTGAAGCGAACTCTCCTCCATCATCAGATCTTAAGCATTTGATTTTTGAATCCATTTCATTTTCAACTATTTCCTTGTAGACCTTGAAGTTTTCAAAAGCTTCTGACTTATTCCTAAGAAAGCAAGCTGTAGTCATTCTTGTATAATCATCAACTAATAACATAAAGTATTTCTCACCTTTTAAACCCTTTGTTGCAGTTGGTCCAACTATATCAGTATAAACAATTTCTATTGGTCTTGTCACCTCTATACCTGTCGTTGGTTCCCTTGTTCAATATTATGACAAAGTTGGTCGCTTCTTCATCATCTTCCGAGACCTCACTACTGTCGCTATGTTCTTTTTCTTTTTTCTTTCCCTTTTGCTTTGACCTTTTAGATGCTTTGAAGGCTGCTTCTTTTATATCTGGATTTTTCTGTTCAGTTCTCATTTCATATGTTGTGAAGATTCCATGTAGTTCGCCCATGCTTATTGAGTTTAGATCTGCTCTTTCTTCTAGTTTTGTTATCTTAGGGTCAAATATCATAGGAGGAGATCTTAGTACCTTTTGAACAATTACAGTTTCTTTGAGTTCTTCTCCCAATCCCAAGATTGCATTTATTGTTTCATCGACTTGTAAAAAGTAAGCTGCAATATCCTCATCTTCCTTCATCTTTAGTTGTTTGAACTGACCTTTGTAAGTTTGAAGCTTTGTTGCTTTGACTTTTGAATCCCCTTCATAAATATTTTGAAGTTTGTCCCAAATCTCTTTAGCAAATTTACAATGTGCAACTTTGGTGAATACCGATTCTCCAAGACCATTCGGAAGTGCATTTGTGGCTTTGGAATTATTCTGACTGAGTTTCAATGCTTTGTCATTTGTCGACGGAACTGTTGGTGTTGTGTATCCATATACAATTTATTGCCAAATTTCAAATCCCTATGCATGTATATATGTCTTCATCCTTATGCTCCAAAATGCATACTTTTGTCCATCAAATTGTGGTATTCCATTTTTATACATGTTGTTTCTCTCCATGATCTACCTTTTAGTGTTTAAACTGATTTCTGAAGGAACCTGCTCTGATGCCAATGGTTGGATTACTGAGAGGGGGGGTGAATCAGTAATAGAGCAATCTAATCCTTTTTAACCATATAATGCAAGTGTTATATCAATGTAGCATTATCATCCAATATTTAAAGAGTAAATAAACAAGAACAAATGAACAATCATACACATACACAATACACCAGTGTTTTTACGTGGAAACCCAAAGTGGGAGAAAACCACATAATGTTTTTTCTTATATGTCTTGAAGAATTACATTCATTGGAAGCACCAACTTCCTTTGTTTTCCAGCTGCAACTGGAAGGAGGCTCCAACCCCCTAGTGTCGCAGGCTACAACCTGAGAAAAACTCCAACTCCCCGATTATCTGGCTACAATCAGAAGGAGGCTACAACCCCCTATGTTCTTCGACTACAACCAGAAGGTGTCTACAATCACCTCTCATTGCCCTGTCCAACTGCCCTAACGTATACGTAGAATGATGGAACCACTGTCATACTATCACTGTGATAGATATATTGTTGTAAACCTACACCAAACAACCTGTACCAATAACCTAAACCATGTATCAACCATGCATCAACTTGTACCTCAACCTGTAATCAACATGTACCATAAACAAGTGCATCAACCATGCACCAACCTTAATCAACTTGTAGCATAAACAAGTGCATCAACCATGCTTCAACCTATACCTCAACTTGCAAACCTTCCTTTACTTTAACAACAAGAGACTAGAATTTTTATCAAACTTTACTTTAGTCTCACATGACTAGTTTTGGATTAGTCAACAACCCTAACTTTAAATAATCATAACTATGTACCTGTAATGAAAAAAGATCTGAAAATAGTACACAATGTTCTTCAGTGTGTTTTATGCAATTCATCCAGGTGTCACTACTTGGAACCTCTCAGAAAAGGATTTATAGCATAAATGGCATACCTTGTTGAATTCTGGCTTATTCTAGAGAGCGAAATTGTAGAGCATGCCCCGCACAGAATATTTGTTGTATGGATCTGAAAATTTTACAAAAAATACTAAATACTGTACTCTAACCAACACATTTGGTCTTACTGAATTTGGATATGTTATGAAGAATTTATGACATTTTTACCCAAAACACTTGTTTTAGACTAGTTTCAGGACTAGCCACAAACCCTATTTTCCACGAAGTGTAACTCCAAAAATACAATGACCCACAAGTTGAAATTTGTACCACAACTACTTCGATATCTTTCTTCAATGGCCTCCCAATTTCACGGTCTGAATCATTCTAGAAAAAAAGTTATTGCGAAAATGGTGAGATGACCTGTAAATAACATACCTTAGAAAGCATCATCAAAAGAATTTATCCTCCCTTGAATTTTGGCCTTCTTTACTTCACCTTCCCTCTAAAATTCCTATTATCTATCCTTTGGTTACCTCATTCACCTATAGATATTCAATATTCTCAAGTGTAATTAAAATGAGAGAGCCTTGTCTCTTATTTATACTTTCATGTAGCTTCCTCAAGGGGTTACCTTTTAACCATCTTAACCCAATTTCCTTATTGGGCTAACTTACTTCTAACCACTTTCCATAATTAGAAAGTTCTCCATTTACTTTATTATTTAAATAATCCTCCTTGACTTTGTCACTTCACTTTATTATTTAAATAATCTTCTTTGACTTTGTTACTTCACTTTATTATTTAAATAATCCTCTTTGACTTTGTCACTTCACTTTATTATTTAAATAATCCTCTTTGACTTTCTCACTTCACTTTATTATTTAAATAATTCTTTTTGAATTTGTCACTTCACTTTATTATTTAAATAATTTCTTCTTTGCAAGCACTTTGACTTCTTTGACCTTTTGGGGCTTCCAACCAACATATGAGGGTCCTCCAAATCCGTAAGGCCATAACTCTCAAACCGTGAGGAGTTATGTGAGGTTTGTTGATACTGAGAGGGGGGTAAATCAGTATCAAGTACAATTTAAAACCTTTTTCAACTTATACTTAAACCATTCAACTATATCCAATGAGCAATGAACAATAGTATAGGAGTTGCACCAATACACCACAATACACCATGCACAATATATGAGAAATAATCAATAGTTATTGTTCAAGGGAAGTAATGACTTCCAAAGGTAGCTACAGCTTCCAAATGTAAAGGGAGGGATAAACCTCCAAGAGGAAGATACAATCCTCCAATATCAAGATAGAGTTGAACTATCCATTCTTGCCCCTTCCTTCCACCCAAGAATATATGAGAGATAAGAAAACTTTACAATAAATCATCACCATCAACTAATCATCACATAGAACCTAATAATGTTTCCTGAGACTTCTTCAATTTATGAAATTCTTCAATTCTTGGAGTAATTTGATCCTATATATAATATTACTCAATGTATTCTTTGAAACTCCTCCAAGTTTCACTCCTTGAATCCTCCCCAAAAAGAAGTTATAGAAAGAATGGTAGACTTTATTCAATTTTGGTCTATTCAGGAGACCGAACTTGTATAGAATGCCCCACGCTCAATATTTAACATATGATTTTGAAACTCACACACAAGAAACTAAAGTCCGTACTCTTTCCAATGAAATTTGTCCCACATCATTTGGATTCTTGATGAAGAAGTTATGACTATTTTACCCAGAACACCTGTTTATTGACTAGCTTCAGGACTGGTCACGAACCCTATCTTCCACAGAGTGTATCTTCATAATTATAGCGAATCAAGAGCTGAAATTTTTACCAGAGGTACCTTGATATGTATTCTCAATACCATAGAGATTTCACCATCTGAATCATTATAGAAAAAAATTTATAGCAAAAATGGTAAGATGACCTGAAAATAACATACCTTAGAACACATCACCAAAAGACTTCATCCTCCCTTGAAATACAGCCTTCTTTACTTCTTATTTCCTCTGAAATTCAACTTGTATCAAAAAGAATGTATAATGATGTTTATTTATACCATTTATGTCACTTCATATTAACATTAGAGACGACCTGACACTTTCTTATTTTGTAATTCTTTTCTTTAATTATCTTCAGGGCCTACATGTACTTCTTTCTTCAATTCACTTTGTCATCTTCAAAAATTCATTTCTCCTCAACCATGAGGATCCACGTGACGTGCCACATACCACCGGAAACAACATGATGTATACTATCCATTCATGGGTGTTGTATATGCATGTGTATTGTCCTTCATGTCCAAATACCTTTATCAATCTTGTGGTCCAAAACCCATGACTAGGGTTGACATCAATGACAGCAACCAATCTTCCAACAAGGTTCCACATACCACCAAAAATGGCATGACATGTACTATCCATCTAGAATAGTTTTACCTGCAAATATATCAAAACTCATACCATTATACATTAAACAAACTTGGGTCCATTACCCAAACCTTTGTGTTACCGGACTTTCTTCAAGGGTTGACATCAATGACAACCAACCCAATTAATCAACAACCATAGCCAACATCTATTTCATTATTGTCGTCGATATCATCTAAATCATATAAGTGGATGGTCTCAGATATTTGGTTGTTGTGATTAATGAGGCTAGGAATAAAATCAATTGTAAGCAAAGATAGACAAATTTTCTTATAACCTATAGCTTCCACAACAATACTCTATAATGTAGTATGGAAACAAATTCATGCACATGGGAATTAACACATTTAACTCAATATTTACGAAACCCAAATGGAAAAATTAGCATTCGAATGGATTTAGTCAATCTTTATTTCCCGATAATCTTCTTCATTTTATAGACATACAACTAAGTCTCTCTTTGGAAAATTTACATTCATTTCTTGGGGATTTGTTACAACATTCCCATCACAATATTAGCCAAAAGAACCCTTCTACATTGCTCTACCTTATCCTATAGGAAGATTGTGCTCTACTATAAGGTCAAGCATCCCCAATTTCTCAACTTCCCCAAGTCCAATGCATCCTTTCCTTTTATGTCTCTTTTGGCAATATTTTAATGCTTAGTTCTCCCATGTTTTATTTATCTTTATTTTCCCCATTTTTTTATTTCATGGTGTTTTCATGCTTGTGACATCATTTCAATAGTAATTGGTGAAGGTTTTTTTGCCAACTTTAGTGAGGGGTCCTTCACACTATCAACCACCTCTCCGACCTTTTCATTTTCATTTACAACCACATGCCTATCTTCCATCACCAAACTATTAGTTGAGTTCCTTGCATTACCTTAAAGAAATAGCCATTCAAACTCATTTATGGATTCAATTTAGATCATCCTAGCCATATAATATACAATCCCATGCACAACATAAAGCCTATGACTTTGACTTCTTTCAAATAGAGCACATTTCTCCCACCAAAAGAAGTTAACATATGGTGGACACTATATTTTCTTCTAGGGTCATTTAAACCCCAAATATTCCATGAGGACACTTTCAACATAAACCTAGTGCATATTCCATCTCCACCTCACTAACTTCAAGGTTTTGTAGTTCACCCAAAGGATTATTACCAATAAAAAAATCATCAAGAATTGTTTGTTTTGGCCTCTTTCGGCCATCAACACTAACTAAATAATCTCTCGAAGATGGAGATTTGGAGAATTGATCCAGGTGGATTTTGTGAAAAAAAATTGATGTCCTTAAATTCTTATGAAAGTGGTACCAAGTCGAATATCTCATCGAGATATTTCCAATGATGCTTGAACGGACTCAAACGGACACCGTATGCAAAAGTTATGATGTTTTGAATTTTTCAGCAAACAAGCTAAAAGTCAATAGAGGCAGGACATGTGGCAGCTCCAGGAGGCGACACGTGGCATGTACATACAGAGTGATGACATGGAACTATATGGAAAGAGTGTTGATGTGGAAAGTGTTGACTTGGTAGGGATGACATGGTAGGCATTAACGTGGAAGGTGAAAATGTGTTGGCTGGGAAGGTGACTATGCATCCAAGTGGCTGAATCAAAGCATGACACATGGCACACTCAGAGCGTGACGTGTGGAATACTCAAAGTGTGCCACATGGAACTCCCAATCAAGCTAAAATGCTCTAGAAACTCTGATATTGAATTCGAAGGGAATCAAACCTCCAACCTATATGGTAGCAATCAATGGTTTTGACTGATAGACCGCCAATGGAGCTTGTTTGGGATCACAACAAATGTATTATTTATATTGTGATGGTTGTAACTATATCCCAAATGGGAGAGGCTCGCGGGGTTGACCCCGCGACCTTCACCCACATGTTTTCTCGCATAATTGTCCATATAAAAAACAAATTCCAAACAAATAACCATCTGCGTGGTGGTCAGGATTTGGGTTGAGCGACTATGGTATAGTTTTGGTATGGAAACAAATTGAATGGCATATAATATACCATATATATATTACATTGTTATTTAAATATTTTTGTTATTTAAATGTGTCGATTTTTTATACCATATGATATATGGTTGTAACCAAATATTTCGTTTGGTTAATCAAATATTCCATAGCCCATTAAATTTGGATCGGTTAAGGAAATAAAACTATTGAACCTTTGTTATTTAAACAAAGGCATTTTTCCATGGCACTATATGGTTCATATTGTAAAGAATTGCCTTGGTATTTTTGTAAATGTAGAGTTATTTCCTACATAAAATACATTGGAAAAGTGGGTTTTAGGCCTACTTTTGGCAGTCAAGTTGTGGAGGTGATTTTTCCTTTGAGCCAGAGCCTTGTAGCAGAGTTGGAGACAACATTTTATGCAGGTTGGGAGATTTTTTTATGTAATATGAGCATTTGAACATAATTAATAAAGTGTTCATGCATTGGAAGTGGACCCAGAGACGTAGCTTGGGAGGGGTGAACTCCATATCAACCTCTTTTTCGTCTCTTCTTTATTATTTCTACTATTATTTCTTCAATTCCATAACTATTAATTATTCACTAAGTGTTTTTTAGTATTGAGCAAAATAATTTCACTTTTATAACTTGCAAATAAGTCACATTTTCAAATCAAGTTTGGTATCAGAGCAGGTTTGACAGGGTTTGCAAGTATGTTAACCAGGCTCAAAATCAAGCGTGGTGAAGGACTGTCGGAAGAAGCTAATATTGAGATTGGATGTGTATTCCAAATAAGGGAAATGGCATCACCGAGGTCACCAAGAGAAAACCCTTTTGGTTCCAAAGAAGATTTTTTTCAAGCATTTATGAAAATGCAATCCATGGTGAAAGAAACGTACAAGGATCGAAAGAAGGCAAAGGAAGAAAGTTGTCCATCGAGGACAACTACAAAAGTTGAAGGAGAGGGTGGTGACCATCCTGAAAATTCTTCGTCGTCTTCATCCTCTTCTAGTTCGAGTGGGATTTCTTCTTCTTCTTTTTTAAAGAAGCACTCTAAGAAATCATCTCTTGATTTGCCTTTATTAAAGCTTGACATTAAATTTGATTTGCCTATATATGATGGTGAAATTAATGCAAAAAAATTGGATAATTGGGTCAGGAAAATGGAAGTTTATTGTAGGATTCAAAATATTATGGGAGAAAATACTAAAATCCAATTAGATACTCTTTGATTGGGAGGTACCACACTCATTTGGTGGGAGAGTAAAACTCAAGCGGATCTCAAACAAAAGGGTAAAATTATTTTATCTTGGTATGAATTTATTTATGCATTAAGAAAACAATTTTATCCCTTAGCATATATTCAAAAGGAAATGATGGATTGGAAAACATTAAAGAAAAATAAAGGGCAAAATGTACAGGAGTATACTCATGAATTTAGGAAAAGAGCTTTGATTTTAGGCATTCCTTTGTACACACAAGAAACTTTGTTCAAGTATATATGTGGACTACATGATTATTTGAAGCATACAATACTTATGTTTAATTCAACCAACCTTGATGAAATTAGTGTACCAACGAATCACCATGAGTCAAGTAGAAGGAATGACCATGGAAATTTCTCCTCGAAATACGATCATTCAAAAGAAGACAAGAACAAAGGGAAGGATAAACTCAAAAGGACTACTACAGTGAAGAAGGATGATCAAAGACCATCTTGTTCTCATTGTGAGAAGAAAGGGCATGACGAGGAACATTGTTGGAAATTGCATCCAGAATTGAATCCAAAATGGGCTTGCCATCAGAAAGGTAAAGCTACCACGCGATAGTTATGGATCTTGGATCAGATTATGATGATGAAACCAAGGTTACAACTATGGGAATCAAAGGTATAATTTATGTTACTAGTTCTGGCTCGTGTGCTTCTTCTTCAAAGAATATTGTAATCCTTGATGAAAGGAAAAGAAATGAATTGTTTCATATACGAGTCGTCTTAAAAAACACTAACATAGACACACTTATTGATAATGGATCACAAGTTAATATTATTTCAGAGCAAGTTGTTAATAATTTGGAATTGGAAACTAAACCTCATCTGAGACTATATCCTTTGGGTTAGGTTTGTGATAATACTAATTTACAAGTAACTAAGCAACGTAAATTAACATTTGCAATCACATCCAGTTTCATTGATGAGGTAGAGTTAGATGTGGTTCCAATTGACATTGCGGGATTGTTTTGGGAATTCCATATTTATATGACAGGAAGGCCATTTTCTACAGGGAACATAATAGGTATCATTTCTTCAAAGATGGGATTGAGTTCATTGTGAAGGCTCGTCATATGAAGACTAATTTGTCTATTGTTAGTACTGAGAAAATGAAAACACTAGTTAATGAAGAAAAAACTTGTCACTCATGTCTGTAAAGGAAGAATGTGATTCCAACTATGATAATATGTTTAAGGATTTACAATGAGTACAAAATGAGATGATGTTGCATGAAAGTGTCCAGGATCCAAGTTTATAGTTTATGGTTGAAAGTAAAATGGATCCTTTAGTTAATGTTGTTCCAATTATGAAGGACAAATGTGTTGTTGATTCATTCTCTTTCACATTTTTATACTCAATTTCATTTCTCAGTTTTCTAATAACCAGTGGAGTATGGATAGAAGTTGCAACAATGAATATTAATGTTTGGGAAATGGAAGGAATGATTAACTTGATCAACAATGCTATTTTAGTTGCATATGTGTTGTGATGATCCAAATGGACATTGTCTGAGCAACATGGATGGATGATACTAGACAAGTGAGGTGACAATACTCTCACTTCATTTCTGAATTAACCAGACTTTTGGTGGTCCAAAAGATTCTCAGTTGGGAGGAATGATCCAGATGGATTTTGTAACCAAAAATTGATGTTCTTAAATGATTATGAAAGTGGTACCAAGTCTAAGATCTCATCGAGATATTTATGACGATGCTTGAATGGGCTCAAACGGACACCGTATGCAAAAGTTATGATGTTTCGAAGTTTTCAACAAACATGCAAAAAGTAAACAGAAGTAGGACATGTGGCAGCTTCAGGGGGTGACACATGGCATGTATGGACATAGTGTTGACAAGGAAGGCATTGACATGGCAGGTGACTGTGTATTGACTGGGCAGGTGACTATGCATCCAAGTGGTCAAATCAAAGCATGGCACATGGCCCACTCAAAGTGTGTCATGTGGCACTCCCAATCAAGTTAAAAGGGTTTAGAAAATCTGAGTTTGAGGCCAAAGGGAATCGAATCTTCGACGTATATGGTGGAAATCAATTGTTTGACCGATAGACCGCCAATGAAGTTGTTTGGGATCACAACAAATATAGAAAGAAGAAAGAAAGAAAGTATTTTTAACGTCCACAAGGCTAAAAATAGCCTATGGGACAGATTGTTTTTCCATCTGTCTTTTGTATTCGGCCCTTTTCCTGTGAAGTTTTACAATAATCGCTCCCACCTTCTCAACAAATTCTTTGCTAAATATATTATTTAGATTGCGATGGTTGTAACTATGGCCCAAATGGGGGAGGCCCGCGAGGTTGACCCCGCGACCTCCGCCCACATGTCTGCCCGCATAATTTTCCATATAACAAACAAATGCCAAACAAATAACCATCTACATGGTTGTCGAGATTTGCGTTGAGCGACTATGGAATAGTTTTGGTATGGAAACAAATCGAATGACATATATATATATATATATATATTATGGTTATTTAAATATGTCAATTTTTTATACCATATAATATACGGTCGTAACCAAATATTTTGTTTAATTAATCAAATATTTCGTACGAATAAGGAATTAAAACCATCTAACCTTTGTTGTTTAAACAAACGATTTTTTCCATAGCACTATATGGTCCATATTGTAAAGAATTGCCTTGGTATTTTTTTAAATGCAGAGGTATTTCATCCAAAAAATACATTGGAGAAGTGGGTTTTAGGCTTAGTTTTGGTAGTCAAGCTATGGAGGTGATTTTTCCTTTGAGCCAGAGCCTTGTAGAAGAGTCAGAGACAACATTGTATGCAAGTTGGGAGATTTTTTTATGTAATATAGGCATTTGAACATCATTAATAAAGCGATCATTCATTGGAAGCGGACCCGAAGACGTAGCCCAAGAGGGGTGAACTCCGTTATCAACCTTTCTTTGTCTCTTATTTATTATTTCTACTATTCTTCCTTCAATTCTGTAATTCTTAATTATTCACTAAGTGTTTTTTACTATTGACCAAAATAAGTTCACTTTTATAACTTGCAAATAAGTCACATTTTCAGATCAAGGGTAGAGAGTGGGAACACATAATTCCATCTCTTGAATGAGAGGGAATAGTCGACTCAGGCTAGGGCCAGGTGTCATTGGTTGTGACAAGCTAGGTGTCATGGGATACGATGAGCTACTTGGGGATGAGACCTTGGGAACCATGGTTTGCTAAGTAAGGGTTGGGGCCACGAATGAATCTTTACTTGGTGGAGCTTTACCAAATTATATTCTTTCTTTGTACCTAGGTTCATCCACCTTCATTTGAATTCATTGCTTGGGAGGCCTTGGGGGTAGAAGGATTAGTAGAGGGATTGGCTGGGGGCATGAGTGAATAGTCACAAATGCAGTGGTCATGGGTTTGAAAATGAAAGTAGGTATTAGGTCGGTTGACATAATGGATAGGTTGTAAAAAAATTCTACATCCTTCCTAAATGAGGATAAATTCCCTAAGGTCCTAGGATATGCTAACCCTAACACAAACCTAGGGTTGCAACATAGGGTTGAAGAACCAATCTAGTTCTAGGCATATAACCTTTTTCTAAGAGAGAATTTTTTTTATAAATATTAGGATCCTAGGGAATTCAATCCAAACAAGACATGCTATCTTAGCCTCATTATTGGTTGAGAAGTTTGGAGTCCAAGCTTCTGTAAATAAGAGGGTATTTTTGCAGATTTAGGGACCACTATGCATTACATTGTGAGTATTGTTTGCATTTTAAAACTTTAAAGGAAGAAACCTTTAGTTAGGATATGGGCCTAGGTAAAGTGTCATCCATAGCAATCCCAATCATCTCATACCCAAGCACAAATTACCACCTTAGGTAGAATTCAGAGATGGATAGATAGTGAAATAATAGAGGGATAGTCGGATCATGAGATGATCATCTCCCTTTCTTCAGTAGAATGCATTTGATCCTAGGTAGAACATGACATCATACATAATAGCCTACCTCTCACAATAGCATTATCCCTTCCTTACCACCATTTTCTTTCCCATGCTAGTGGGATGCTCACTCAAATGCACGGGGATGCAGAGCTTTTGTATGGGAGTTAATTCAAGCACCAACAGGAAGAGTTGCAAACTTGAGGTACGACCATTGTAAGCGTTGGATATTAATCATGATTCCCCCATGTTCTATTCTATTATATTTAGTCATTTCTATTATGTTACATTACATTATCCTTTGAATCCCACCCAAACTAGTGTTCTTTGGTTGGTAGGTAGTTCTGAGAACCACAGGCACAATCAAATACAACATTATCTATTTCAATATCATGGATATCAAGTCCAAGATCAAGATTATTACTTCATGGTACACTTTTGAAATGAACATGCTAGGGGGGGCTCTTATGAGGCAGCATTGTTTTTGGCAATGCTTGCTTCTCCAACCAAAATAAGAGAGTTATTCAGGGATGGAAAGGGTATAACACTCCTCATGGCTAGTGGTTGTGGCCTACTCATGAGTTCAATCTAATAGGCCAAGTAGTAACGTCACCTCACACACCATAAGATTACTATCTTTAGGCCATCAAATCACCATGAATATCAAAACCTACTAGAGCTCTCTCCACACTCCCAATATCAAATAATTTTTTCATATGACCAAGTGGCAACATTAAACAAAGATAGGGATAAGGAGTTCATGAATACATAAACAAGTTCTGAAGGAATTGCATCGAATTAGGTATTTTCCAGTTTGATAGGAAGGTGATGGAAAAGAACAATAATAGCTTGTTTAGCCACATAAAAAAAGAGGTATGTTTTTCATAGGTAAATATCCTTGATGAGGGATGCAAAAAGGAAATGTATATTGATTGCAAATATGTAAGAATTCAATTCATGTAACAAGATATTTCAAAACAAAAGGAATGAAGACCTAAGAGAGAAAAGGGAAGCATAAATTAAAGAATAAATTCTCCAATGTCATACATAAAAAGATGTGCAATGTGAACATTGCAAGAAGCATGGTCATGAAAAGGATACTTGTTGTACATTGCATCTCAAGATTATTCATAAGATCCAAATAACAAATAAATTCGTGAAAGTCTCAAAAGTTGAAGGTAAGGACATATAAGGAGTGTTAGATGCCAAAGAAAAAAAAATTTGATGGCTAAGGTGAAAATTGTTGACATAGAAAATGTTTAATTTCTAAGGACAAGACCCCCATTGAAGTGAAGAAGTTGATTTTTGTTGTTGATATTAGGTCTTTTGATGAAGAAAGGGATACATTGTTCCATGTGAAGATGTCAGTCAAGAAGACAATAGAAACAATAATCTTTGATTTCAGTGGTCAAAAGTGCTTGATTTCTAAGTCATCGACAAGGAAATAAGTACTTAATAATATTGCACATCTTGAATCATCACCTTTGGGGTGGTTACAAAAGGATTAGAGTTGTCATTCACCCACCAGTGTAATTTCAAGGTTTTTATTTCATGTCAATTCATGGATGAGTTGGAGTGTGGAATTGTGCCACTAGATGTTTATTGTCATTGGTAGCTCATATTTACAGGACATGGATCTTATTTTATTGATAAGAGACAACAAATGGAGGTTGATGAAGGAAGGGAATCCCTACCTTATCAATAAATACATGGGTAAGAAGACAATATCCTTGAATTCTACTAATTATGGTAAGATGTTGATTAATAGTAGTAAGAAATTTGCAATCTTGATTGTAATATGAAAGAAGGATAAGATTATAGAGACAAAGTTACAAGATGGCGTTGATATCATAGACTTGATTCAACTTCTACATAAACATGAGGTTGGTTTTTCAAAACCAAATGGGTTGCCTCCCCAAAGGCCAATTAGGCATAAGAGTCAACCATTGCCAAAGTCACCATTAAACAATATTGGTTTGTAAGGATCAAGATTCATGAGTTACTGAGTTATTGGATCAAGGGGTTACTAATCCTAGTGTGCACCATTGTTGATCTCCAATTGTTTTGGTTCTGAAGAAGGATAGGACTTGGTGTATGTGTGTTGATATTATAGAGCTTAATGAGATCACCATTAAGAACGAATATCCTCGGCCAATAATTGATGACGTGATAAACCAATTTCAAGGAGAAAAGTATCCTTCTAAATTGTATCTTAAGTATGGATATCATTAGGTCAAGGAAGAGAACACTTGGAACATTGCTTTGAATAGTAGATAAGGGTTATTTGAATGATTGTAAATTCCATTTGGACATACTAATGCACCAACCATATATATGTGGTTGATGAATGAAGTTATGAGGCCCTTCATTGGATATTTTTTAGTTGTATACTAGGATGATATATTAGTCTACAATAATACTTGGGAGGAGCACTTAGACCATTTGAGGTGAGTGTTAGAGACTCTCAAGAACACGACACAGTTGACTACGAGGAAGTGTGAGTTTTATAGTTATTTATTGTTCTATTTTGGATTCATACTTGGTAGAGATCGATTAAAATAGACCCCAAAAGAATGTAGACCATTATAAAGTGGTTTAAGCATGTGAATTGCATTGAGGTAAGGAGTTTTTTTTATATTCTTCTCAATATTTATACAAAATTATTCCAATCTTCTCAAAGATCATTGCACCATTTCATTCATTGACAAAAGGAGAGAGTAAGTTTCTCTAGAAGATGGAGTAAGATGAAGCTTTGGAATTTTTGAAGAAAAGGATTTGTGAAGCACCCATGTTAGGACTTCCAAATCTGTAGAAGCCTTTTAGATTGACATTGATGCATCTAGTTATTCCATGTGGGAAATCCTCGTGTAGGAGGTAAGACCAATTTCTTATCATTTGAAAACCTTCAATGGAGCGATGTTAGGTTATCCTACCTGTTAGCGATAAAAAACGCACTAGCAATTTTTTGAAGAATGATGCCTAATATTGCAGGGAACTTTTGATTATCTTCCCAAGCTCCAAATGAAGATTTGAAAGCACCATTGGAAAGCTTAGGATTTCTAGATGTCGATCGACTATTCAAGCATGTAAAACAGACTCTCCACGACTGAGAAATTTGATTTTAAAAAATCTGCGCTTTCACCAGCTAACTCGTCTTGAACTTTGCTAGTTAGCTGGTGAAAGCTCTGCTTTTCACCAGCTAAGGAGCGGATTTTTAGGTAAATAAGCTGGTGAAAGCCTGTCACGGCCAGAATAACCGAATTTTTGCCCAGATCGGGATTTTTTGAGTTTGAATGGTTTGAAACCACTTCAAATGGACAGTTGTTGAATTATCAATTCTGATTCAAAGGCTAGTTTTGAGGGATAAGGTCAAAAAGAGGTTTTTCAACTACAATTGGCATCTTTTTCAAAGGCAGAATATCAGGGGTTTGAAGACACATCATCCAATTCGAATTTTATCTTTGGAGGACCAAATCAAACAGCCTTGGGAGGCTAAAACTACACTTCATCAGCACTTTACTATTCTTAAAAGATCATCAGATATCAACTGACCTCATCTTGAGGATCTCTTCCTAGTTTTTTGTAAATATAGTTTACTTTCTGCTTTTAGAATATCAGATCCATTGTTTTAGGATCTGAGAACTGTGATGTAAAGCTATAAAGCTACAGACTTAAGACAGACACGGGGTTCAATCCTGGATACACTTTTGGCTATGTACTTTGACTCTGTTTTGTTATAAGAATCACAGTCTCCTTTGGTTACTTCATATCAGTCTTGCTCACATATTCCACTACTCTGTATTTAATTCTGTTCAGTTTAGTTATTCTGATCTGTTGTCTTTTGATATAGCTCATGGATATGAATTAGATCTTTCTTTACCTTCTTGTATGACCCTGCATCGTTGTACTTGGTTATCTTGAATGTTATTCTTCACATCTTGATTATCTACTGTAACTGATATCTGGTCTCTCAAAGCACTGGTTTATTTAGATGCATGATAAGTTGTCTTTTTACAAATCCTTCTCAGTTATCCCATTGTTCCACACATACTTTGATTATTAAATTTCTTAAGTTACCAAGCATTCTTAGCCTACAACCCTAAGGAGTTTCTTGGAGTGATAACAAATTGGCGTTGTTGCCGGGGAGAGGAGATTGAAGCTCAGCTTCCTTGGGAGACGACAAGATCCATCTTTGATGATAGACAAAGTCTGGACATTATTTGGTTGTAATCATCTATCTAGCGACTCCATGAAGGACGAATTTGGTGGTGACTCCACTATTTTGAAATCCATTGGCGACCCCACTAGTATGAAATGAACAAGATCTTATCTAAGAGGTATGCGTTCTGTGATTTTTCAAAAAATGTTGGTTTCCCTAATCCAGTGCCTAGTAGAGATGAATGGGAATGCAACCTTCCCAGATTTCGAGGAGAAGAATGGCAAGTGCCAACTGAACACTTGTTGGATTTTCATGATTTTATTCATCGACTTGAAATTGTACATGAGGATGTTCAGATCCGACTCTTCTTTTTCTCATTAGAGGGAATTGCTCATGAATGGTGCCGGCCTCTTCCTAATGCAAGTGTTAGTTCTTTGACAGATTTCCATTCAGCCTTCAATTCCTTTTGTAAAGATTATTTTCCAGTTGAATATCTTTTTGAAGGATGTTGTGAAGAGTTTTCTTAATTTCATAAAGCTTTATTTGTTGAAGAAGACATTTACCATGTAGGACAAGAGGTGTTGAAGGATAATAGTGACATATTTGACATCATATCAAATGTGTCTGTTGTTTTGAATATTGATCAAAATCAACATGTCTCTTTTGGATGTATTGATGTCGAAGAACCAATGCATATATCAGCAGGAGAAAGTAATAGATCAACATATTTCAAATCTGGGGCAAATACTATGAGCAGCTCTCAGCTTTCAGATTTGCAGACACAAGAAAATTATAGCAAACATGAAGACTTGAAAGGTGATGAACAGATTGACAAATCAGTAAGTGAAAGTGTTGAATCTGCAGTAGATGTTGAGGGAAGCTCTCAATTTTCTGGTTTGCAAGGGCTGGAAGATCTCAGTAGATATGAGGAGGAAGGAGATGAGCTGAAAGGTTCAGATCAACAATCCTTCTTATATGATTCTCTGACAGAGGATGAGAAGTTTGTATTCAACATTGAGACCAGTAATGGTAAAAGAGAGCAGAAAAAATTAGATCAACAGTTTATGATGCATGTTTCTTTGTCAGATGTTGAGCACCCAGCTTGGTATGAATTTTCAGATCCGATTGCCACTCATATGGAGATGTTTTGCAGTAAGAAAATTCCAGTTGTTGCCATCGTTGAGGTCATATTTTTTGATTGTATGTTTGATTTTAAAGATTATGTTTCAAATCCTACAGTCTAGTTGTCTATAACTTTGCATAAAGTTGCAAGTCAATTGCTTTCTTGGCTGCTATGGAAATCTATGTTTACCTGACCAAATTTCAGGTTTGTTTAGCAATAGGAGTAGGCAGAGGAATAAGCTCCTCATACGAGCAATTAGATCTTTTTCAATAGTTGATTTCATGAATAAATAGAGCAAACTGATGAGGCAAAGCAGTTGTGAAGATTGATTTATATACAAACAGTTTGGTATGTAAAGCAAGCTTCAAACCAAATGCATACATCAATTATTATGTTCTAGGTGATATTGTTGCATCTGCAGTTGCTAATCTAGCATCCAGGTCAGTTGAAGACTACAAATCTGTCAATAGAAGGGTATCTTTTTAAAAGACTCTTTCAGCAACAATCTCAGAACAAGTAAAAACGTTTTCAAAGGCACCTCTCAAATTTTGTTGGCCAAGTTATAAGAAGAAATCAATGGAACCACCAAAGGAAAGATGTGGGTGGTGTGCTTCATGAAAATCGACTGTAAATTGCCGCAGAGCCTGATTGCTGGATTTAGCTGCAGGTAATCTCATGGCAGGTGCTGCAAATGTACCTGGTGGTCTTCGTCCAACAAAGAATGGAAAGGGTCATTTCCATGTTGTTGCAATGTATATACTACATATTGAAATGTATATATATTAAAGCCAAAGCTTGAGTTCACATGTCACAATAACTCAATGTATGAACTAAACAAAGCCTTAGTATCCAGCGCACCAAGCTATGAGATATTGATATACCAAGTCAAACTCTGAATCTAGCCACATCACTCATCAAACTCCAAGTCACACAAATCGACAATCAAGTCGAGTTTAGATGTTAAAACTCAACGCTAAGTGCCAAGTATACCATATACATTACAACTCATTGATATATTATGAGAGGGCTGGCGTTTATAAACTCCAAAAACATCCAAATATCTCGATGATGGGGAAATATTTGCTGCGAGCAAAATGAAGACAATTGACAGGTGTGCCAGGGATTGTGCAGATGGCATTCTCCCTTTTTGGATATTCAGTTACAAGTTTGCATACAAACACTGAGTCCAGATGCCCGATTTTGCAGGCAGAAGATGTGCACGTAGTGGATTTGATGAAGTATAGCTGTGTTCTAGATAGTTTGACAGGTAAAAAGACAATAGATTGCATGAAAATCGAGCCACAAGGAGCTAGATGTCATACATGTGTTAAGAAGATTGGGTTATCTGCCAAAATTATGGGAATTGATGGCACCGTAACCTTGAATGCCAAATTATTCAATTGTTGAATAAATGGACAACATTATGACTTCATTGGGTTTTGACAGAGCCGATTTTGCCCATTTAAGATTGCAGATGCTAGTGTTACAGAACGCGTTATACAGGCGCTAACATCCAAAATATCGTGCACAGGTTTTTGGTTTCCTTTTGTTCCCCAAAAAACTTTACGACGAATTTTTGGATGCAGTCACAGATAAAATTGAAAGGGAATTGATTCTTGTTGGTGCAACTGATGCCGAGACAAACTGTAGAAGGGAGTTCCTCAACGCATTGACAAGCTAGAACAGGCTGGTATTAAGATTTGGGTTTTGACTGGAGATAAATTGGAAACTGCCATCAATATTGGATTTGCATGCAGTTTGCTGAGACAAGGGATGAAGCAAATACTGATCACATTGGATACACCTGAGATAAATGTAGTAGCACTGGCCATCGGTTATTTCACATGGATACAACATCTATGCATATGGGGCAGTATTGCATTCTGGTATTTGTTTCTTTTTGTATATGGATCTACAATATCGATGACGGCATACAAAGTTCTTGCTAAAGCTTGTGGCCCTAGTCCTATGTGCTGGTTCATTACACTTCTTGTTGTTATCTCTATTCTATTTCCTTACTCCACATATACAGTTTTTGAAAGAAGGTTTTTTCCTTTGTATCACATCCTTATTTCTATGAGCAAGGCATGAAGGTAATTATGAAGACCCGGTGCTAAATAAGATTCCAGTGCATAGGATTCATGTCTGTTTTACAGCAAGAGTTGAAGCTAGCGTCGAGCAGTTTAAGAACTTATTTGCGGAACAACCCAGATAATCAACAAGCTTTCTCAAAGTGGGTGACATTTAACAGGAGTTTGTTTGAAATAAAAGCACAAAGGAATTGCAGAATCCCCAGGTAAGATAATTGCTTGACACAATGTTACGATGTCCTTCCGAAGGGTCTGCATTACAATTCCTCCACCCACACAATTTAAGGAATGGAAAAATCTATATACCATAATGGCACCATTTGTGTTTAACAATGTAGTCCATTAACTTATAATGATACAATCTGCCATCAGTACAGTCACAACAAATGGAGGATGATGGCGTGGTAGTTGTTCTCAAACATGGAAATACCATTGATGATTCAAAACAAAATGAGGATGGCCTATCTACTAGTGTTTCCCCCATGGTCAAATTTTTGTTCCCATCGTTTTCAGAGGCCCCAAAGGATCAAGCCTTAAAGATCAGAAAGCTGAGACAAAAATGCATTTTTGCGATTTTGAAGATCATTTTCAAAACAGAACTTTCACCAGCGTAGAAGGCAAAATTATAACCAATTAGTTGATGAAAGGCAGAGCTTTCACCAGCTAACTAGCAAATCTTAAGGCGAAATAGCTGGTGAAACCTGAGACTGGCCAGTGAAGGTGTATTTTTGCCCAGATCGAAGTTTTTCTCAACCGAATCTCTTGAAAATGATTTCCAAAGATACATATTGAATTATAGTGTCAAATCTAAGATCCAGTTTTGATGCAAAAGAGTTAGAGGAGGATTTTAAGTTGATTTGACACCTTTTTTGGGGACAATAAATTAGGGTTTTTTCTAAACTTAGCAAATTCGAATTTCATCTTTCTCAAGAGTCATCAAATAGCCTTGGAAGGATTATCTGCACTGCACAAGTATTCTACATCATCTGAAGACCATGAAATGTGGAATTGACCTCATTTTGAGGATCATTTTGTTAAGCCCTAATATTGGCTCATTACCCCTTAATTGGGACATATTAGATTAGTAATGCTATTTTGTTTATGTCGGCTTTAGGCCATTAGTTGTAATTTAGATTAGTAATGTTATTTTAATTATGTCGGCTATAGGCCAT
>ML818512.1:52226-78462 GCA_009831015.1 Picea engelmannii | reverse complement strand
GCTCTTGTCTGAATTAGATAGGAGGCATTTAATCTAGTTAATGCAGGTAGATAGATGTTTAAGTCTAGATTAGACAGTTTAGAGTTCGAGAGGGAAAACGGATATAGACACCCTCCTTTGTACATTATTCATTATTCAAATTATTCAGGAGCAAGAAGAGAGAGCAAGCATAGAATTTGTGAAGAACACCCATGTACAAATGTTTTTGAATTAATAGAAGAGAGTCTTTGATTCAATTTCATGGCTGGTGTTGTTTCTCTGTGTATGTTGTTTATGTGCTCATGAATGTTTGCTTCTATTATGAATTTTCTTTGAATATGTTGTGCTTGAGATTTCAGAGGTTTAACTGAAGTCTAAGAGAGGAGAGAATAAGTTTCAATTGTTTCTCTGCCTGAGCCAGGAGATTCCTGCATAGAGTGCAGTTGAATTCATCCGCATAGAGTGCATTGACGAGGCTCGACAGTTAACCCTTATTCTCATTCACCCAGAAGTTGGTTTGGGCTGGAAGAGTCATACAGGAGAAGTGCAATCTGAACTTGAAGTCTCAGTGGCTAGTCTGATCAAAGGAAGGCATAGACTATTGTTGTCATAAGTACACAGAGTCTGAGAGACTCAACACTTTGAGAGTTGTTGAAGGTTGAGCATGGGAAGTGTGTGCAAAGTCTCTGAGAGAGTCAGAGTGAATAAGCTCAAGAGGGATAGAACCTTTGGGATATCATTGAAAGGGAACGTAGAAAGTTTGAGCCAAGGAAGGTTCGAGCCGGAGCTGCAAGCCCAGACGTCATGGAACAAGTGTTGAGAAGGAACACTTAGCCATTCTCAGAAGATCCTCAAGAGGAGAAATCAACGGTTAGGATTCACCAAGGGAACTAGCGAAATCTCGCCAGTCGTCAGATCATGCAGAGTTGCACATGGTTTAAGCCCCAGTGAACAGAGGAGGAGTCATCAAGATTTGGCTCATCGGGATATCGGGGTTTCCGTGGTCCTGAAACTCGGGCAGAACGAAATCGCAATCCGTAATTTCCCGAAAGGATCTCAGCCGTTGATCTCCGATGGACATGTTTCAAACATCTGGAGCATTGGGGTTCCATCTGTTGGGATATCGGGGTTTCTGAGGACATAGAAATCTTGCATCAAGAAATCACGATCCACGATTTCCCGATGAGCGCTTTGGACCGTTCATCATCGAGGAAACGTGGCGGAAGATCTTGGTGAGTCGGCATTTGGAGGCATCGGGGTTTCCAGAGTGGAGAAACGCTTGCAGATTGAAATCGCGATTGGTGATTTCCCAACGTGGTCTGAACCATTGATCGGAGGGACACGTGGCGAGAGATCCCGAGGAATCAGGGTTCAACATTTCGGTATTTTTGTTGTTGAAAGAATCGATGCAGGAGGAGTTCTGAAAATCTGAAACGCGATAGCCATACGATTGCGTGTTGAGTGGAGGACAGGTGTTAGAAGATTGAGCCTCACCTTAGGGTGACGGCAGGTGGCATTGGAGACTGGGGATCAAAGATTCCAAGAGTGCGAGTTCTTCGCATTGCAAACTCGCGAACTCCGAAATCCTGATAAGGGGGGAAGGACACGGTCACGTGGGTTGGCAGGTCACATGAGGAAGGAGCAGCTGGAGGGGCTAGTGCCATAGTGGAAGCGCCATCGCGAATCGGGGTTCGGAGATTTCCAGAGGCAGTGAAACACTACATCACATATGCCGATTTCCCAGTAGGGAAATCCCCGACAAGAACAAGGAAGCGTTGGCATTGAGACCCATTAGGTTTCGAGGTTTTATAATACCCATTTTTCACGAGTGCAGGACTCATGATCCCACGAGGTCTGATTTCCTGATATAACACAGGGGATTCATAAGGATATCTCTGTGGGTAGAGAAAAGTCCCGATAAGGGGATTTGGAGAGTGTTTCAGCTCTTCGGGCCAAAGGGAAAAAGAAGGTCCTAGTAGTTGCAGACGTGCCCTGAGTGGCACGTTGTGTCAAGTGGTATCAGAGCGAGAAAATCTCTTTGTTTTCTATAGCAGAGAAGAAAGGAGAATTTTCCATGCCGCCAAGGAGAAGAGATAGGCATTCACCTGTTCCAGAGGGGGAAAGGGAATCGTCCAGAGAAAGAGGTAGGCCAGGGCAGAATCTGGAAGTAGAAAGACAACTGGAAGAATTACGCTCTATGATTGTGGATATAGGAATAAAGAAAAAGCGCAAAGCTGATGCAGAAGATACTAGTGAATCTGAGGATGAAGGTGAAGCTGGACAAGGAGTAGGAGAAATCCCCGCGAAAGATGCAACAAATGAGAGATTAATGAAAGCCATAGCCTGGATGAGTTCAAAAACAAAAATGGACATTCCGACTTATGAAGGAAATCTGGATGTAGAAGAGTTGTTGGATTGGATTAGAGCTCTTGAAACCTACTTTGATTATGAGGATATCGAAGAGGATAAAAAGGTCAGACATGTTGTTACCAAATTGAAGGGACATGCAGCATTATGGTGGGACGAACTTCAAGCAGATAGACGCTGCAAAGGTAAGCAAAAGATTAAAAGTTGGGATCGAATGGTTGCAAAGATGAAAGAAAAATTCATCCCAAGGGATTATCAGATCACACTGTTCAGGAGGATGCAGAACCTGAGACAGAATTTGATGACGGTGAAGGAGTACACTGAGGAATTTTACAAGCTCAATATCAGATCAGGTCATAAGGAGAGCGATGATGAAAAAGTTGCCAGGTATATGAATGGTTTAAGATACGATATCCAGGATGAGATGAGTATGGCAACCATCTGAATGGTTGAGGATGCGTATCAAATGGCATTGAAGGCTGAGAAAAAGCTAAGCCGTAAGCCAGGACAACGAGGCCAAGGTAGGAGCCAACCGAAAGGTAAGTCAGTTGCTCAAGATAGATTCCAGAAATCTAAGGACGACTGGAAGAAGCCTCAGACGAGAACAGAAAGAAGTGGAATCTCACAGTGAGGTCAGCATGCTGAACAAAGAAGGCAGCAGACAGAACAAGGTGGAGGATACACTGACGCAAACACATTTCCTCATACCAGAGGTAGAGGAAGAGGCGGAGGAGGAATCATCACATGTTACACATGTGGGAAAAATGGACACAAGGTAGTTGACTGTCCAGATAGGAAGACAGATAAAGGAGAAGCTCACTTCGCCCAGGCACAGAGACGAGATGTTGAGGAAGAAGACACAGAAGACAGAAGGTCATTAATGATGAGTAAAGTTCTCTTAACACCCGAGAAGGAGGTGGGGGACGCCGTTCAAAGAAACAGGATTTTTAGAACCACATGAAAGACCAAATATAGGAAATGCCAGGTCATTGTGGACAGCGAAAGCACAGACAATCTCATTTCGACCGAGATGGTGGAGAAACTGGAGCTAGAAACAACAGATCACCCGAGTCCTTAAAAATTTTCATGGTTGCAGAAGGGACATTAGGTAAATGTCACTAAAAATTTCTTAGTTGACATCAAGATAGGAAGATACAATGATAGGATTTTATGCGATGTTATTCCTATGGATGTATGTCATGTATTTCTAGGCATACCATGGCAATATGACAGAAACGTAATTCATGATGGGAAGATGAATACGTACACCTTGGAGAAGAATGGAAGAGCACATACGCTGAATCCAATTAAGGATAAAGAAGTAAAACTAGAACCGAGGAATACTATACTTCTCATGAGTGGGAAGGAACTTCTGGCAGAAGTAAAGAAGAAGGAAGATCCTCAATTCCTTGTGGTCAGGAAACCGAAAGTTGTTTTGACTAGCACAAGGGTGGATGATCTGCCAAAGGAAATTCAAGAACTGCTGGAAGAGTTCACTGATATAGTGGTGGGTGAATTACTTCATTCGTTGTCGCCGATGAGGAGAATAAGCCATCATATAGACCTCATACTAGGAGAAATGTTTCCGAACAAAGCAGCGTATAGGTTGACGCCGCAGGAGAACGAAGAGGTCAAAAGGCAGGTACAGGAGCTACTATATAAAGGACTGGTTAGGGAAAGTCTTAGTCCTTGTGTCGTTCCAATGGTACTGAGTCCAAAGAAGGATGGAGGTTGAAGAATGTGCATTGATTCCAGAGCCATCAATAAGATAACCATCAGGTACAGGTTTCCATTGCTGAGGATGGATGACTTGATGGACTGCTTGAGTGGAGCAGAGTTTTTTTCAAAGGTTGATTTGAAAAGCGGATACCATCAAATTTGCGTGAGGGAAGGCGATGAATGGAAGACAGCCTTCAAGACTAACGAAGGTTTGTATGAGTGGTTGGTCATGCTGTTTGGCTTGACGAATGCACCAAGTACATTCATGAGGCTGATGAATGAAGTGCTGAAAGAGTTTATTGGTAAGTTTGTCATTGTTTATTTGGACGACATCTTGATTTTCAGCAAGTCAAAGGAAGAGCATCTAAAGCATTTAGCTGCAGTAATGAGGAAGCTACAACAAGAGAAGTTGTTAATCAACATGAGGAAGTCTGCATTTATGAAGAGAGAACTCATTTACTTAGGGTTTGTAATATCGGCAAATGAATTGAAGATGGATCCAAGTAAAGTTGAGGTAATTAAAAGTTGGCCATCACCGATAAATATTTTCGAGGTGAGAAGTTTTCATGGACTGGCGAGTTTCTACAGGAAATTCATCAGGAATTTTAGTGGAATTAGCGCAACAATGATGGACACAGTCAAGAAAAGACATAAATCTTTTCATTGGACTGAAGCGGCAGAGAAGAGCTTCAATCTGTTGAAGCAGAGGATCACAGAGCAATCGGTGTTGGTGTTGCCAAATTTTCAGAAAGTTTTCCAGGTAAAGTGTGACACAAGTGGCTTTGCCATAGGAGCGGTCTTAAGCCAGGAGGACAGACCAATCACATATTTCAGCAAGAAGTTGGATGAGGAAAAGGTGAAGTATTCAACGTATGATAAAGAATTTTATGCCATCATACAGGCGTTGAAGAAGTGGAGGCATTATTTGATGCCAAAAGAATTTGTATTGTATAGTGATAATCATGCACTACAATTTGTGACTCAGCAAGAGAAGCTGAATCAGAAACATGCAAAATGGGTAGAGTATATGCAGAATTTTACATTTGTAATTAAACACATTTCAGGGACTGCTAATAAAGTGGTTGATGCTTTGAGCAGGAAATGTTTGTTGTTGCAGGAGTTTCGAGTCAAAACCTTGGGTTTTGAAAATCTAAAGGACATGTATGCAGGTGATGCAGATTTTGCAGAGGCATACGAGGCAGCTGAGAATCCATTTCTCAGAGACAGAAGCCCATGGATGGATTACCTGATCCAAAATGGACTGTTATTCAGAGGCAATCAGTTATGCATTCCACATTGCTCCATGAGGGAGAATTTGCTAAAAGAAAAGCATAGTGGCAGATTAGGAGGACATTTTGGCCACGATAAGACATTTGCAAAGCTGAATGAAGCCTATTTCTAGCTGAAGATGCGAACAAATGTCAAGAGGTTTGTTGACAGGTGCAGGATTTGTCAGCATTCAAAGGGAAAAAAGAAGAATGCGGGATTCTATCAATCCTTACCCATACCAGAGAGGTCGTGGGATGAAATCAGCATGGATTTCATATTGGGATTACCAAGAATGAAAAGAGGACATGATTTGATCTTTGTGGTGGTTGAAAGGCTCTCAAATATGGCACATTTTATTCCATTCCATAAGACCAGCGATGCGACTCATATCGCGAATTTGTTCTTTAAGGAGATCGTTAGACTTTATGGTTTACCCAGAAGCATTGTATTGGACAGGGATACAAAATTCATTGGACATTTCTGGAGAACACTCTGGAAGAAGATGGGAACTAACTTGATGTTTAGTTCTGCCTATCATCCACAGAAATATGGGCAGATAGAGGTGGTCAATAGAAGTCTTGGATATTTACTCTAGTGACAGAGCACCACAGCAGCTGGGACAATGTGTTACCACAGGAAGAGTTCGCGTACAACGATTCAGTGAATCGAAGTACAGGCAAAATCCGATTTGAAATTGTATATGGTAGGTAGCCGAGAGGAGTATCTGAACTCAGGGATTCAGAATAGATAATCACAAAGAGTGCAAGCACTGAAGAATTTGCAGAAGCGATGAAAGAACTTCACAACAGAGTGAAGCAGCGATTGCTGGAGTCGAACCAGGAATACAAGCGCAGAGCAAATCAGCATCGGAGACAACTTCAATTCGAAGTTGGTGATCTAGTTCTGGCACATCTAAGGAGAGAAAGGTTCCCAAGGGGAACATACAACAAACTGAAAATGAAGAAAATCGGGCCATGCAGATTCCTGAATAAATTGGGAGAAAATGCTTATGAGATTGAATTTCCGGATGACATCGGAATATCTCTGGCATTCAATGTTTTAGACTTATATCCATGTAAGGCTGAGGAAACAGGAACTAGAAATGATGAGCAGCCAGAGATCTAGTGGCAGAAGTAGATGCCGATGGTAGAAAGACCACAAATGGAGCGTATACTTGACAAGAGGGTCAGCAAAAGAACCAAACAGAAGCAATACTTCGAGTATCTGGTGAAGTGGAAAAATCACCCAGTGGAAGATGCTAGTTGGGAGACAGAAGAAGTTATCTAAAAGCATGGACAGACCGTGCAGGAGCTCATGGACAGGAGCCCATGAAATTTTTCAAGCCGAGGAGTATGATGCAGGAGCATCACCAACTCAGCAAGCGTGGAGCCAACGCATCTGTTTTTTTTAAAAACACATGACATATAAACTTGATAACTCTTTTTTAATTTTCAATTAAGATGAAGCGCCATATCCTTCAATGAAACATTTATGAAGGAGCGCCTGTTGTATTGCAGCAGACTTCAAGCCTTACGTTCCTGTCTGAATTATATAGGAGGCATTTAATCTAGTTAATGCAGGTAGATAGATGTTTAAGTCTAGATTAGAAAGTTTAGAGTTCACGAGGGAAAACGGATATAGACACCCTCCTTTGTACATTATTCATTATTCAGATTATTTAGGAGCAAGAAGAGAGAGCAAGCAGAGAATTTTTGAAGAACACCCATGTACAGATGTTTTTGAATTAATAGAAGAGAGTCTTTGATTCAATTTCATGGCTGGTGTTGTTTCTCTGTGTATGTTGTTTGTGTGCTCATGAATGTTTTCTTTTGTTATGCATTTTCTTTGAATATGTTGTGCTTGAGATTTCAGAGGTTTAACTGAAGTCTGAGAGAGGAGAGAATAAGTTTCAATTGTTTCTCTGCTTGAGCCAGGAGATTCCTGCATAGAGTGCAGTTGAATTCATCCGCATAGAGTGCGTTGATGAGGCTCAACAGTTAACCCTTATTCTCATTCACCCAGAAGTTGGTTTGGGATGATAGAGTCATGCAGGAGAAGTGAAAGTTGAACTTGAAGCCTCAGTGGCTAGTCTGAGAAAAGGAAGGAATAGACTACTGTTGTCAGAAGTACACAGAGTCTGAGAGACTCAACACTTTGAGAGTTGTTGAAGATCGAGCACGGGAAGTGTGTGCAAAGTCTTTGAGAGAGTCAGAGTGAATAAGCTCAAGAGGGATAGAATCTTTTGGATATCATCAAAAGGGAATGTAGAAAGTTCGGGTCGAGGAAGGTTCGAGCCGGAGCTGCAAGCGCAGATGTCAGAGAACAAGTGCTGAGAAGGAACACTTAGCCGTTCTCAGAAGATCCTCGAGAGGAGAAATCGACGGTTAGGATTCACCAAGGGAACTAGCGAAATCCTGCCAGTCGTCAGATCGTGCGGAGTTGCGCAGGGTTTAAGCCCTAGCGAGCAGAGGAGGAGTCATCGGGATTTGGCTCATCGGGATATCGGGGTTTCCGTGGTCTTGAAACTCAGGCAGAATGAAATCGTGATCCATGATTTCCCAAAAGGATCTCAGTCGTTGATCTCCGGTGGACACGTGTCAAACATCGGGAGCATCGGGGTTCCGTCTGTCGGGATATCGGGGTTTCCGAGGACATAGAAATCTCGCATCAAGAAATCGCGATCCACGATTTCCCGACGAGTGCTTTGGACCGTTCATTGTCGAGGACACGTGGAGGAAGATCTTGGCGAGTCGGCGTTTGGAGGCATCGGGGTTTCCAGAGTGGAGAAACGCTTGCAGATTGAAATCGCGATTGGCGATTTCTCGACGTGGTCTGAACCGTTGATCGGAGGGACACGTGGTGAGAGATCCCGAGGAATCAGGGTTCGGCATTTCGTGATTTTCGTTGTTGAAAGAATCGCTGCATGAGGAGTTCCGAAACTCTGAAACGCGATAGCCATACGATTACGTGTTGAGTGGAGGACAGGTGTCAGAAGATTGAGCCTCGCCTTAGGGTGACGACAGGTGGCATCAGAGACCGGGGATCAGAGATTCCAGGAGTGCGATTTCTTCGCATTGCAAACTCGCGAACTCCGAAATCCCAATAAGGGGGGGAAGGACACGGTCACGTGGGTTGGCAGGTCACATGAGGAAGGAGCAGCCGGAGGGGCTAGTGCCATAGTGGAAGCACCATCGTAAATTGGGGTTCGAAGATTTGGGGAGGCAGTGAAACACTACATCACATATGCCGATTTACCGATAGGGAAATCCCCGATAGGAACAAGGAAGCATTGGCATTGAGACCCATCGAGTTTTGGGGTTTTGTAATACCCATTTTTCACGAGTGCAGGACTCGCGATCCCGCAAGGTCCGATTTCCTGATATAACACAGGGCAGTCATAAGGATAGTTCTGTGGGTAGAGAAAAGTCCCGATAAGGGGATTTGGAGAGTGTTTTAGCTCTTCGGGCCAAAGGGAAAAAGAAGGTCCTGGTAGTTGCAGACGTGCTCTGGGTGGTGCGCTGCATCACTCCACTTATGAACACCAAGAAGCTAAAGGTTGACAAGTTGTGTTTGGAATTAACTTTAGCATTTGTGTGACAATGAGGATCCTAACGCCTCAAATGTTCCACAATGCAGTCCATAAGGCATCCATAGCTAAGGAAGAGCTACCAGGGGGGACAGGGAATGAATCCTACAAGATCGGCTGGAAAAACAATGTCAAGTGCGTAGCCACATAGGACACTAGTTAGACATGCCTCAGGGTATCAGGATACCTCGAAGGGATCCACATTCACAACACCATGATGAAATTCTCCTTAGCGGGGGACTCCCTACAGAGGACCATCACGTCAGCAACAATGTCATCCACAACAACATTTGGTTAGGACTGTTCAATAGAAAAAACTAGGATCTCAGGGTGGTAGGCCAACATCCTCTGCTTTGGGGGCTAGGAGTACTGGACAAAAGGCTGGGTGTTGGACATGTGAAGAGCCACATTACCAGCGATACTGTCTAGTTGAGAAGGACAGAGCGGTCAGATCAATAGGACACACTACAATTGGAGATTCGAGAAAGACCCACAGGATCCATGCAGTGGTGAATAACCACCAGGTCGAGCACCATTCCACTATGCTCGAGACATAGGGAACAATTGTCAACCAAAATTCCAGTATTGGATAGAACTAGGTGCATTATAAGAGCATGTGCAAAGGATGCGAGCTATATGAAATCCTATTATTGAATGACAAGGGTGTACTAAAGGAATAGAAATCCTTCTGGTAGTATGATAGTTTGATGATGTAATTCTAGAAGAGTTACTAGGCTTGTCGCCCGGAAGAGAGATTGAAGTTTACAATCCACTTGAAACCTAGAACTGAACCGATAGCCAAAACGCCTTATCGTATGTCAACGCCTGAGTTATAAGAGCTGAAAATGAAACTAAAAGAGTTGTTGGACCTAGGACTTATACGTCCAAGTGTGTCACCTTCGGGTGCACTTGTTATTTTCATACAGAAGAAGGATGGGTCATGGAAACTCTGTATTGACTATCGTCAATTGAAAAAGGAAACCATCAAGAACCAATATGTGTTGCCAAGAATAGACGATTTGTTTGACCAAATGAAAGGTGAGACAATGTTTTCGAAGATTGACTTGAGATCAGTATATCACCAGTTATGGATCAAAGTGAAAAAAATTCCTAAGACTGCATTCAAGACAAGGCTCGGGCATTACGCATTTACAGTTTTACCATTTGGACTGACAAATGCCCTAGGGGTATTCATGATATTGATGAATGGGGTGTTCCATGAATACTTGGACAAGTTTTTTCAAGTATTCATTGATGACATATTGATATAGTCTCATACGACAGAAGAAAATGATGAACTTTTACGCCTAGTACTACAATGTTTACGAGAGAACAAATTATACGGGAAACTGTCGAAATGATCTTTTTATCAATCAAGGATTCATTATTTGGGGCATGTTATCTCCAACGAAGGCATCGTTGTGGATCCAACAAAGGTAGAGGATATTATGGAATGGCATGTGTCGAGGAACATACCAGAAGTACATAGTTGCATGGGTTTAGCTTGATATTATCGATGGTTCGTCGAAGGTTTTTCAAAGATAGCAAATCCGATCACAGAATTGCAGAAGTAAAACAAGAATTTTGTATGGACTGAGAAATGTGCATAATCTTTTCGAAGGATCAAGGAGCTATTGATGACAATGCCAATACTAAAAGTCCCGACATTGACAAAGAATTCTTGGTGTGCACAGATGCATCGAAGGAAGGCTTAGGCATAGTATTGATGCAAGATGGACAAGTGATCAATTACATATCTAGGAAGTTAAGAAAGCATGACGAGAAATACATGACGCATGATTTGGAGTTGTTGGCCACTTTGTATGCCTTGAGAGTTTGGAGACACTACCTGATTGGGCATAAATTCGAACTAAAAACGTACCATTATTTTCTGCAACACTTTTTTACGCAAAGTGACTTGAATGCATGACAAAGGCATTGGTCAGAACTACTTAGCAAGTATGATTTTTAGATTAACTACATAAAAGGAACAGTGAACATAGTGGCATATGTGTTGAGTCGAAGACCACACATATTTTTAGTGATACCTCTTTAGATGAATCTTCGAGAAAACATTTTAACCATACAATGTGACAATGACTGGCATAAAGAGGTTATGGAAAATATCGAACGAGACAACATGTTGGTACCTAGGTTTGAAGGATATAATTTGGAAAACAATGAATTGATGAGGTATAATAACCTGATTTATGTATCCCCTAACAAGGATTTGAAAAGTTTGATCTTAAATGAACCTCATAGAGAAGTGTACATGGCTCATCCAGGAGTCACAAAGATGAGGGCAGACCTTCATCCCTTATTAATATGGAAAGTAATGAAGGCTGACATAGTCAACTACGTGGTGAGATGTCTAGAATGTCAGCAAGTGAAATATGAAAATCGACATTCAGTAGGATTACTACAGCCCCACGCTATTCTGGAATCAAAATGGGAGATCATTTCGATGGACTTCATTATGGGATTTTCACTGATGACAAGGAGGCATGACTCGATTTTCGTGGTAGCTGAAACTCTAATTAAGAGTGCACATTTTATCACTATGCATATGACATATCAGGCACCAGACATAGCTATATTTTTTATCAATGAGATTGTGATATTTCATGGCATGCCTAAGAGGATCATATCCAATCAAGGATCGGTGTTTATAGGACTATTTTCGACTAGTTTCCAAGAGGCCTTGGGAACCCAACTTAACTTTAGTACTATGTATCACCTAGAGACAGATGGGGAGATAGAAAGAATGAACCAAATCTTGGAGGATATGTTGCTTATGTACATGATGGAATAACAAAAGCATTGGGGAGATTTCTTTCCACTGGTAGAGTTTGCGTACAACAACAACTATCAAAGCACCATTAATATGGAACCATTTAGGTTTCTTTACGGGTGACTGTGTCAAATGACTTGAGCTAGGATCGACTTGAGGATAGGGTCCTAGTAGGACCATAAGCGAATCAAGAAATGGAAGAACAAATGAAAAAAATAATACAAAGGATTAAAGAAGTGCAAGATCGACAGAAGAGTTATGTCGATGTACGTCACATTGATTGTAGTTATGAAGTTGGTCATCGAGTCTTCTTGCAGGTGAAACCTCACAAGAGTTCTATCAAGTTTGGAAAGGGTGATAAACTCTCTACTAGGTTTGTGGGATCTTTCGAAGTTTTGGAAAAGAAAGGGCATGTGGCCTATCGACTAGCCTTGCCTGATTCTTTGAGGCATATGCATGATGTTTTTCATTTATCTATTTTGAGACAGTACGTTAGTGATCCTACACATGTGATTGACATGAGTTCCTTGTAGGTGTTGGACGAGGGTGCATTATGGCTAAGCCAATCGACATTTTGGACCAGTGTATTTGAAAGATATGACGTTGAACAGTCGATCAAGTCAAGGTCTAATGGGACAATTATAGTCCACACTCGGCTACCTAGGAGGACGCTTATGATATGCTCCAATAGTTTCCATTTTTGTTTGATAGTTAGACATTTAGATATTTTCATATGATTTATTTACTGCATATATACTTTGAAACTTCAGGATGAATTTTAAAACAAGAGGGGGTGTATGTAACATCCCGCTCTTGTGAGAAAATTTTATTGACTTAGTCTTTAAGGACACTTGCGTGCAAGTGATCCAGTTTTAGTATATGGTTGTTTGTTTGCTTATGGATTCTTGTGATGATGTTGATGGATTATGATGTTATGTTATTTGATATCTTTATATTAACAGATGATATTGACGAGTTTTCCATGAGTGTGTAGTATACTTGAAATATTGGCGATGCCACTGGAATCAATGGACCTCCTTGGACTTTGGACTGAGTCAGGGAGTGGACTGTATTGGTTTGGGTATTTTTATTTTATGCATATGTGACATATGATTGGGTATATTATGATTTTCTTTATGGATCATTGACATTGTTTCGTTGATGGATGTAGGCGGACGATTTCTTGCTAATCAGACTCACATAAGGAGTAAAGGGGCCATGCACAGTAACTAGATATTGAGGGAGAGGTGTGGTAGCATCCCTTCCATAGACTGCTAGTACTCTCATCATGGCTCGAATTGTAGGTTAACGATTACCTAGTTCTAGAGATCCACAATGTCGTCAGGGAAAATTGAGACAGTAGATAATGAAGATTCTAAGGGGCATGCAATAAGGTAGGGTCCTTATTCCTTAGATTCCCTTAGTCTATCACAAGGTCCCTTGAATGGGGTATTGACTCCAAGGGTTGTAAAACTACCAAAACTAGTCAAAGGCGAGTGGTACCCTTGGAAAAAATAGTGTGTCTTGAAGGGAACATCACGTAATTAAAATTTGAATCAAGGGCTTGTGGCACCCTTGGAGAAAGGAGTGTGTCTTGAAGGGAATGTCACGATATAAAACAAAATGAATCAATGAATCTAGGTGTCCTAGAAAACTTAAGCGAATGTTAAACCTTAAAATCTTGAGCACCTGCCAAATTAATTAAATGATTAATTAATCAACTAAAGAATGAATTTATTAATCATAATCCCTAAGGGTCTAAGTGTTTGCAAATAAATATTTAAATAATCCTAAGTCTAAATGAGTGAGAAGACTAAAAACTAAATTTTTAAATTAATTGATGAGGGGATGAATTAAATTAAATTAAGAATCAATGAAAACGAAAATAAATTCTAAGGAGTGATTAATACAATTGTGCAAGTAAATACTAAATTATAATTTAAATTGAGAAAGGAATAAAGCATAAAGATATGTAAGCATAGAAAGGTATCTAGTCTAGTCTAACTAAAGAACTTTTCCAAATTAAGCACAACTCAGTTTTAGAAAGGCGTCAGTCATTAAAAGGGAAATAAAGGGACAACTAGGAGTGATTTTAGTAGCACTTTTAGGATGGGTGAGGGAAATCGACATTTAATTTAATTAAATGGTGGATTTATTGATGCAACTAAGGGAATGGGTGACAAGTGTATGGGGGGAGTAATTCCTAATTAATTAAAAAAAAAAACAAATTTAATGTGCAAATGGTAAGTGGTCACTAAGAAAAATTATATAGAAGAAATGGATGAGAGGAGGAATGGATGATGAATGGTAGGAGTAAGGTTATGCTGCAAAAATTATGATTGGTTTTACTTGTGAGAGTTGGGATACCCAACTCGAGAAAGGGAGTGGTATCTCTACCTTGTGAGGCTAGCCTAGAGCTAGAGTATTCTGGTTTTGGTTGTTCGTGGCCCCTTTGTGGCACATGGGGATAAGGGATAAGAAGATTACCGCTAGCATTGGTTGGGAGGTACCGATGAAGTCTTCACAGTTAGAAAGAGGGCGAAGAAAGAAAACGCCCGTCGCCAAGGATCATCATCAAGCTTATCTTTGTCAGTCATGGTATTTCATTTGAGTTGTGATGTACTAATTTTTTATTCTATTTTCATTAAAGATGCAATGCATCAAGTGTTTATTGTATATGTATATTTTTGGTATTCTCAGCATTTTCATTGCATACAATCTCTACATTTTATGTTGCACATTTTCCCAACAATTTTGTTACCTTTACCCAACAATTGTATCTAATGCTCATTGATTATTTTGAACCCTTTTCACACATTGAATGGTCTCCAATTTGCTTAGCGTTTTGACTATAGTTCCTTCTGCGATTTTCCCACCTTACTCAGTGTATTTTTGTTGTATCCTTCTTTGCAATTGTACACTGATTTTTACCCTTCATACACAACGATTTTCTCTTCAATTTCTCAGCTAAATTATGGGTGCTATATCCCTGCAATTTTTCCTTTCCAATCTTTTTGAATGGCATGCAACCTTAGCAAATTTATGGGTGCTAGATCCCTACGATTTTTCCCTTTCTTTGTTTCTTTGGTTGGAAATTAATTTTCACCCAAATTTAGAGTCTTCCTAGCATGTTTAGTTCATGGAATTATCCCTACGTGTTTTGGGTGTAAAATGCGCTCCAATTGTAGGGAAAGTAGCAAGATTTTTTACCCTCCTTACCTCTATGTTTTTGGTGTAAAACGTGCTCAGACTGTGGGGGAAACTAGCAAGCATTTTTACCCTCCTTATCTCTACAATTTTGGGTAAAATGTGCTCAGATTGTGGATAAACTAGCAAGATTTGTTACCATCTTTATATTTGCATTTTTGGTGTAAAACATGCTCATACTGTGGGGGAAACTAGAAAGAGGTTTTACCCTCCTTACCTCTAAATTTTTGGTGTAAAATGTGCTCGGACTGTGGGGAAACTAGCAAGATATTTTACCTGCCTTACCTCTGTGTTTTTAGTGTAAAACGTCCTCAAACTATGGGGGAAACTAGAAAGCAATTTTACCCTCCTTACCTGAGTGTTTTTTAGTGTAAAACATGCTCAAACTATGGGGGAAACTAAAAATGGTTTTTACCATCAATACCTATGTGTTTTTAAGTCTAAATTGTAACACCCTGGGTTTTGAACCCCCATTTTAAATAATGCGTTGTTACAATCCTGAGAGGGCAGAGTGCCCAAAAAATTATTAAAAGGCCAGTGTTCCAAAGAAATGTAATGTTTTGATCATTATTAATAATAAATACATCGTTGGCTGCTAGATTGATAAGGACTAGAGTTATAGGGGGCTATGATTCCATAAGAGAGGGGGCTTGAGGGGATAAATGTTTATTTACTATTTTAATTACTCTTTTGTCTAAGGGAGTGGATTAGTTATGCGAGATTATTGGGGGAGGCCAGGAGGTTCTTGATTCCCCATGAAAATACTTAAACCCATCCCTCATCTGATTGGGGGATTGGATCATTTTATCCTTCACTTCTTTTTTCATTCCATTCTTTCCCTCACACATTCATTCACTGATTGTTCATTTTTTTCGCACCTTGGGGTGGAGATATCACTCCATTCATTTTTGTCACCCGTTCATCTTCCTCATATGTGTCTTGGCTTGGGGAAAGGAAATGAATTGTTCAAGAGAAGCCATGGTATCATTGGTTGTAGAGGTCGTTGGTGTAATCCATCCATGACTTGAAACATGCATGTCTGAGATGCGTTGGCCTATTTCCAGCTTTGTTCATAGCTGCAAGTCCTGAGAATTCCAACATTGAGATTCTAGACCAGTTACGTTGGAGCCCTGGAAGGAGAAGGAATTCCTGAGGGACTGCATGATAGAGAAGGGTGGAGGTCCATTCGCCTGGGTGGTGCAGGCTGAGTAGAAGAGAGATGGGTACCTGGATTGTTGTGAGTGTTGGGAAATCCTGTGAGATCTTGAGTGTTGACTAGTTTGGGAAGCCAATTAACACTCTGGAACCATCCTTGTGGATTCATAGCCCTGGATCGGGGGTGACACTACTGTTGAGATTTGGAAAAATAGTGTCTATGGTTGGGTGGAATGTCCTTGGTATACAACAAGTTGGTGTCATCTTTTATAAAGATGAGTGCTCTTTGTTATAGTATTATTTACCTATATATGAATGTATTCCGTTGTGTATTTATATATTGTTTACTTGAATCTTTAGAATATGCATGCTTGATGATTATTGTTGTTCATGTCGTTAGATATTTTCTTTTATGCATCCTTATTAATTTAAAAAGGTATCAGTAAGAGAAAGAAGTCCAAGGGAGGGATTGAAGGTAGCATACCCTGGCTTGTGGGTGGTGGGGTGTGTTACAGATTGGTATCAGAGAATTTGGTTGAAACATCGAGCCAGTATGGGCCAGGCATGTTGGTTAGAGTCTCATGGTTGAGATTGAATTCTGACCATGAAGTTGAAAATATTAGGAGGAATGGCATTGCAGAATCTATGTAGGAGATAGAACATTAGAGATCCTTTATAAGGGTTCTAAGGATCATGATCATCCCTTTCGAATTCAGGAAAAATTGCCACTGTGGGATCAAGAGAGATTTGGGATCGTTGGATCGGATGGCAGGTGAAAAAAGGTCATCCGATGAAGGAGAAGAAAAGGTTAAGTCACAATCGTCAAATCTGATTGGAGAGAAATCAATGGTGGGGAGGCATTGCAGGGATCGGGAAGAAAAATAAAGTTTATGAAAGTTGTGAGCTCGCAATCACTCAAGATCGTTAATATTTCTAGATCAATAGATCAATGGTGGATATCAATCCCACTATGGATGAGCATATTCTCTTTGCGAAGATCAGAAAGGAAATTAAAGAGAGAACGATTTGAGTCTCCACAATCACTTGTGGTCGTTGATATTCAGCAGGGGACAAGTGTTAGCAGATCTCGTACTCTAAGAGGAAGTAAGAAAAATTTGAGTGAGTAAAGGACTCCCAAAGCCTGAAGTTTTGAAGCCTGAAGTTCTGAAGCCCGAAGATTCAAAGTGGTGGGGCATGATGACATCACCTGGAGGTGATGTGGACCCTAGAAGGTTAAGTAGTTCAGAAATTTAGAGTTCGGGAGACTTGAGGAGTGCAAGCATAAAATATTCTGAAGCCCAAAATTATGAAGTGACGTGGCTCCCAGAGGTCACCTGGGACGATGTGGACACATGGGATGTGTGCCACATGTCAATGAGTTTTGAACATGTGGAGGATTGAAATGTCAGTTAGAACATGACATGTGTCACCCACTTGATTGGGCCACATGTTCACTTCTATTATTTCTCCACATGGAAACAGATCGTGCAGTCCAGAGACTGGGCACTCTAGAGGAAAATGATGTGACATTTTGTGTTGGGTAGAGAAATCCTGAAGGCCCCAAGGCCAGAGTACATATTGACCATTGATCCCAAAATACACACTATAGTAGATATTGCAATGGTTCAGAGGATTAACACTCTGGGAGAAAGTGAAGGATGAGAGTTTGAAACTCCCGAAGCTCGAAGAGCCAAAGTGATTCATAACCATTGATTTGCAAGAGACACGCGTCAACAGATCATTGACTTCGGGTGAAAGCACTCCGGGAGAAATTGAAGGCAGAGATTTTAAAACTCCCGAAGCTTGAAGAGACGAAGTGATTCGTAGTCATCGATCTACGGGAGGACACGCGTCGATAGATTGTGAACTCCAGGTGAAAGCATTCTGAGAGGAATAAAGTGGGGGAAGTTGAGACTTCCGAAGGCCGAAGTACTGAAGTGGACTAGAGTCGTTAATTTGAGTTGGATGCATGGCACCTGATCTATAACTTCAGGTATAGAGTACTCCAGGGGAAAGAGGAGGTTGAAAGTGTCAAACTCCCAAAATGTGGAGTCCTGAAGTGGATCTCGATCGTTGATCATGAATGAGGACAAGGATCGTTGATTTGGTCCTGGTTGAAGGTTCCGAAGTTGTGAAGTGCCAGGAGGGTAAGCCCTGGGTCACATCCCAAGGTTACATGGGAGGAAGGAGCTAGCGCTTGTTACTGTGATATTAGAACATGGCACTAAGGAAGCAGGACCCATAGATAGTTGTCGATTTGTGAATGGAAAATCGATGGTGGGGGACCATTGCAGGGAGAGGAGGAAACATTAGAGGGCATGCTAGTTTGTAGCCTATGATATCTTCAAGACAAGGGATCAATGACCATAATTTAAAGGAGATTTAGGTGAGCACTTTTCAGATTGTGGGGACAGAGCTCTCCAATAAAGAGAGGCCACATTGTCAGCCCAAAATTATTGTTAATCATCTATCTCATCCCTTAATCGATTTTCAACCACACGATCTCCAATATATTATTTTCTAACATAGAAATTGTCAGGAGGGATTTGGCCATGGTTTCGAGCTATGGTCACATGGGGAAGTGGTTTGAAGGGAGTGCATGTGCAGAATTAAATTTTGTATCGGCTAAGGGATAACATGGAAGTGTTATATGGTGTAGATTGATACATATATGTTCTTCATGAATTGAGAAGAAAAAGGACATGTAACATGGTTTGGAAAATTTTGTTTATCATGTGCATAATTCTAACAAAATGGTCACTTTCACATTTTTCACAGTTAAGGGGTTTAAACACATCAACTCATAATATGTATTGAAGAAATGGGAGAAGGTGAGGAAGCCTCCAGCCATGAAAGTGATCCAAAAATGGAAGGAATTAATAACAAATTGACATTAATAATATGCTCATGAATGATTAAAGAGTTCATCCATTAATAACCATGTTGCAAATAAGAGAAGTTAACAAAAATAATAAAGAGACAAAGACAACAAGAACTTGATAACGGAGTTCACCAATATGTGGCTATGTCTCTGGGCCCGCTTCCAAGTGGAGGACCTCTTTATTGATCTTCAAATTCTCAAGTTCTATTTACAATGTCTCCTTGCTATTAAAAATAGGCTTCTGATCTATTGTACAAGACCTCCTTGTGAAAATTCACACATGCCTCAAGAAACTCCTCTCAAAACATCACAAAATGCTCCTCAAAACCTGAGAAATGGGCCAAAAACTCCAACTCTTCTTTACATTCCCTACCTACAAAAGTACCCTCTCAGGATAAATAAGCCTAGTTTATATATGTTTTAGGCTCATTTGGGGAAGCCCAACTTCCCACAAAGATATAGCCTCTTTTTAGGATCAAATTCCCCTCCAAATGGCCAAGAAATCTCCAAAAATGCCCAATCTGGGCCAAAAATATAGGAAAATAACCCATTGTTGTAACAAAAATAAAAATTAGCCCAAAAGGTGTGGGTGTGCTCTCCAAAATAGTGTCACATGGAAATAAAATACCAAGCTCTAGCCCCTAAGGGCTACGCATTAGCCCTTAGTCCACAAGTAAAGGTCACATGGCAACAAATGATATGGCCGCACCCCAATATTTACGCCCAAAACCTTGGTCACCACCCACAAATCCATGGTGGGCAGGTGCTAACCATCCGCACGCTGAGATGGAGTGTATCAGGATGGTGGTGGAGTGCCCCCTTAATAGATATAGTCATATGTATATCAATAAAATCGCGGGTTGGGGCTAGACCCCAACCCCCTTCCACCTCCGCTCTGACACTTAAAGAACTTTATATATATTAATGTGGACTTGTAATAACAAGTCCCTCCAATGGCACATTGGCAATATGACCATGCCCAAGGAATTTTCTCCTACCAATAGGTCATGGGGTTGAATCCCATGAAGCTAAACAAAATTTACCCAACCAATGACTGTTGGGGTGCCATGTGGCATCCCATGCCTAGACCACGTGGCACCGTTTAATTTTCCCGAGAATGCACCACTTGTCAACACAGTATTGGACCATTATCATCTTCCCAGTCAGCTTGTTGTTGCGCTGCCACATGTCTCAATTCTACATCAGCGTGATGACAACAACATGACATCATGCTGACATCAACATTGACTTTTTGCCTATTGACCTATTGAATTTTTGCCTGTTTGGGAAAATGATCATATTGTGATAACTCTTGCATAAAACATCCATTTGAGAAAGTAAATATATGGATGGAACTAGCATGACGAGATGGTCGCAATGAAATTGGTTTCATCTGATTTCGAGAACTTTCAGCTTTGAGCATTTTCTGGACCTAGGGAGCCTCTTGGATCATTCCTCCCCACTTGAAAGATTTTAGACCACCAAAAGTCTGGTATCAGTTGGTAAATAAGTGAGTATATTATGTCCTCACCTTCCTAGTCTCCATCCACTTGTCCTGACTTATATTTTTGTCCTTCAGTCCCACTTGAAGATACTCCACATCACCCCAGTGAGAAGTACGGACTCTTTTGTCCAAAATGTTGTTCTCTTATTTAGCCTGGTGTCCATAAGTCCCCACAATCTTGACCAAAATTTCCCCATGAACCTCGAGTCTCGATCAGATACAATAGAAGTAGGTAACCTAAAATGAACCCATACATTTTCAAAGAACATTTGAGCTGGTTGTTCAACTGTGACTTGATTTTTACAAGGAATTAGAACACACATCTTGCTAAACCTATCCACAACTACATACAGGTAATCATGACCTTTTCTAGACATAGGAAACCCCCCAACAAAATCCACAGATACACTTTCCCATGGTCTAGAAGGAATAGGAAGTGGAGTGTACAATCCTAGCTTTCTATTACTTGGTTTTCTTATTGCACACATAGTACATCCCTTTACATACTTAGACACATTTTCATGCATTCAAGGCTAATAACAAAATCTTTGTAACTAATCAACTATTTTGTCTACACCAAAATGTCTTGCTATAAGAGAAGTATGTGCCTCGATGATTACATGGAATCTTTCACTTTTTGGAATACATAATTTTCCCAAATGATACAAAAGTTTGTCTTTAATATGATAATTCAATTCTTCTGCTCTTTTACCATGACTGAAAGTTGCATAGACTTCCTTAAAATATACTTCCTTAGCGTATTGTTCAATGTAACTTTCATGAGTAATTGAATTGTGCTTAAGGATTGTAGCAATTGTACTAAGTAGCCTAGATAACATATCATCAACTTTATTATAAATACCCTTTTTATATCTAATGACCAAATGAAATTTCTGCAAAAACCCCGTCCATCTAAAATGCCTTGATTGTTGTAGCTTAGTTGGTTATTGTAGATACTATAATGGTTGATGATCAATATGTATTATTGTTTCTTTTCCCATTAAGTAATGTTTCCACTTTTTAACACTTTGTACTAGAGCATACAATTCTTTATCATAGGTTGGATAGTTAATTACTATTGTAGTGAAGGTCTCAGAATGATAGCATATGGGTTTTCGGTGTTGCATCAACACTACCCCCATAGAATAGTCACTTGCATTGGTTTCAATTTCAAAATAATTTTGGAGATCTGGCAATGATAGAACAGGAGTTGTACTAATCTTCACTTTCAAAGTATCAAAATCATTTTTTTGGCTTCCTCCCCATTGAAATCCTTTTTTCACACTTGTCAATGCATGTAAAGGTCCTGCAATTAGAGAGAATTTTGCAATAAAATTCCTCCAATAATATGCTTCCCCCATGAAGATTCTTACTTCAATTACATTTGTAGGCTTCGGCTAATTTACAATGACCTCAACTTTAGAGGGATCAATCTTAAGCTCTCCACCCCCTACAATGTAACCCAAATATACAAGAGATGTTTTGCCAAATTCACATTTTGACAACTTTAAAAACAGTTTCTCTCTTTGCAACACTAAAAGTATATGCCTAACATGTTGGACATGCTCTTCCCTAGTCTTATTGAAAATAATAATATCATCTAAGTATACTATTACAAACTCATCAATGAATAGCTTGAATACATCATTCATAACCCGGATAAAAGTAGCAGGTGCATTAGTAATCCCAAATGGCATCACTAACCATTCAAACAATCCCTCTTTTGTTTTAAAAGTAGTTTTCCATATATCATGTTCAACAACCCTAATCTGATGGTAACCACTTCTTAAGTCTAACTTAGTAAAATAAACCGCATGTTTCAATTGATCTAATAAATCATCAATGCGAGGCAAAGGGTAACGATTGTTTACCGTGATCTTATTCAAGACTCGAAAATTCATGCACATGCGCCATGTGCCATATTTATTGGCACCAGGATGATAAGTGACCCACATGGAGAAGAACTTGGTCTGATGACCCCATGTTCAACCAAATTTTGTACCTATTTCTTTATCTTTGCATTTTCCAAAACTGATAACCTAGACATTCCAATGTTAGGAAGAGGAACATCCTGCTACAACTGTATCTCATGTTCAACTTGTCTCTTTGGAGTTAATCCTTTCGGGACTTGAAATATCTCATCATAGTCAGAAACAATTCTAACTAAATCATCTTTAAATTTTGTATCACAATATTTGAAAGTATAAATTCCAACAGCGTCTTTAACTTTTACAACCATTAGTAAATATCTCTTACTAACATTTACAATTCTCTTCGTTTGCCCTGAGTTGAATAGTGATAGATTCAATTTCTTCTGATGAGCCCTTACAATATATTTTTTTCCATATTTAGTTAATTGATATTTATTGTCTTCACGATATAGTATTGACTTTCTATCATACAGATATGGACTCCCAAGTACAATACCACATATATCTAGTGGAACCACATCCAACTCAACCTCATCTATAAATTGTGAATTGATAGCAAAGCTTAGGACACATTGTCTATTCACTTGCAATTGATTATCATTATGAATACATATTAAAGGATATGGTTTCTTATGAGGTTTAGTGGTTAATCCCAAATTTTTAACAATTGTCTCTGATATCAAATTTACTTGTGAGCCACTATCAAATAGAGTATCAATTTTTGTATGTTTGGAAATTACTCTTATGTGAAAATGTTCTATTCATTTGATCTCATCAACTTCATTATCAACTTTTAAAGACAGAATTGAAGAACTTGTAATAGCTTCAAAATTTTTACCTTTGATTCCTGTGACTCTGACCTTGGTCTCATCTCCCGAATCTGACCCCAAATTTGTTTGAGTTGTTGTAGTCATCTTTGGCTTCACTTTACTTCTAAACTTTGTTGGTTTCAACTTTGGATGAAGGATCCAACAATGATCCTCACTATGGCCTTCTTTCTTACAATGAGTGCATGTAGGTTTTTATTTCTTCACTATTTTAGTTTTCTTCCCTTTGAACTTCTCTTTACCCCTGCCTTTGAACTTTCCTTCAGTAGGTTTAAATAGTTTTACAAAATCAACATTTACATTCTTGCCTCTAGATTCAAGATGAGTCTCTTGCACAGACACCTCATCTAAACTAGTTGGATTAAACATAAGAATGTTATGTTGCAAATAACTATGCAAACCACCTATATACTTAAGCAATGTCTCTTGAGTATCCAATGGTATTCCCAACAATAAAGCTCTTTTTCGAAACTCTTGTGTATAACTTTGAACAGTTTGTCCTTTTAACTATCTAAAGTTTTGCCATGACATAATAGCTCGTTGCATGTAATCTAGAGGATAAAATTGATTTCGTAAAGCATATGTAAAATCAATCCATGAAGAGAGAGTCTTACCAAACTTTTTAAGATCTTGTTTTGTCCTACTTTCCCACCACACAAGGGCGGTTCCTCCCATATTGAGACTAGCAAGTTGGATCATAGTCTCCTCATCTATGATTTTTTGTATCCTACAATACACTTCAATTTGTCTTATCCAATTATCTAACTTTTCTGCATTTAGTTCTCCATCATACAAAGGAAACTCAAACTTAACATCAAGTTTTAACAAAGGAATATTAGACTTATGCTTGTGTGTTTGTTTTTGTATGGTAGATGTTGTAGAATGAGAACTATAATTTGAACTAGAACTTGAAGAAGAAGGGGAAGATGGTGTAGGAGGAGGCTTTGAAGATTCTCCTTTCCCTTCACTTTTTCCCTTCATTAAAATTTCTCCCAAAATTGGTTTCTTTCTCTCCAAGAAATCATCATATAACACTTTGACCCTTTCTAGCATGGAGAAAAATGCATCTTCGAGCTTATTGGTTCATGGAGAAGTTTCTCAAGCAAATAACCTACTGTTGTAACAAAAATCAAAATTAGCCCAAAAGGCATGGGTGCATGCTCAAAAATAGGGTCACATGGAAATAAAAGTCCAGGGGCCATCCCCTAAGGGTTGCACACTGTCCCTTAGCCTAGAAGTAAAGTTCACATGGAAACAAATGATATGACCGTGCCGCAACATTTATGCCCAAAACCTTGGTGACCGCCCCCTAATCCATGACGGGTAGGTGCTAACCATATGCATGCTGAGTTGGAGTATAGATGAATAGTGGTGGAGTTCCCCCTTAAGAGTTGTAGTCATATGTATATCAATAAAATCATGGGCTAGGGCTAGGCCCCAACCCCCTTCTGCCTTTGCTTTGACACTTAAAGAACTTTATATATATTAATGTGGACTTGTAATAGAAAGTCCTTGTAATGGCATGATGGCAATCCGACCTTCACCAAGGCATTTTCTCCTACCAAGAGATCATGGGGTTGAATTCCATGAAGCTCAAATTTTTTTTCCCAACCAACGAATGTTGGGGTGCCATGTGGTAGCCCATGCCTGGGCCACATGACACTGCTTAATTTTCCCTAGAATGCACCACTTGTCAACATGGGATTGGACAACTTTCATCTACCCATCCATCTTGTTGTTGCGCTACCACATGTCTAAATGCTACATCAGCATGACATCATGCTGATGTCAGCATTGACTTTTTTTCTGTTGACCTATTGACTTTTTACTTGTTTGGGAAAATGATCAGAGTGTGATAAATCTCGCATACAACATTCATTTGAGGAAGTAAATATATGGCTAGAATCATCATGACGAGGCGGTCGAAATGGAATTGGTTTCATCTGATTCCAAGAACTTTCATTTTTGAGCATTTTCAAGACCTAGGGAGCCTCCTGGATCAGAAAGAGAGGTTGAAGGCCAAAATACCATAGTTGGTAATGCAGAGAAAAATTCCAATGGACGTAAGGGAAGAGGAGAGCAGGAAATATTAATAGAAACTACAAGAAGCCTAGAAATAGAAGTGCAAAGCTACAAAGAAGACAATGAGAGATTGACGAGAGAGCAAAGTCAGATAAATGCTTGAGTGTTGTAGAGCTTAAATCAGTTGCATAGGAAAGCGAAGAAGGGATCAAACTGAAAACAAGAGGAAGAAGGAAGGTTTCATGAAAGAAGAGAGGATCATGGAAGAGTTGGTTATTCGATAAGTTCCAGCATAACTCATAGACACCACTCACCTCCTTACTGAGAAAGAAATGTTTATGCATCAAAATATTCCATTGTAGAAATTTCAATACAAATTAAGTATTTCCTGTGATTATCCCGATCTAACAATTATATGCCATTGTTAAATACATAATCGCTTATACTATTATTCTTGCGGAAATTAAACCACGATCACAAAGTGAAATATCAATAACACATAACACATAAGTTTTTTCGGGAAAGCGTAAAGCTAAAAACCCCACTATCATATATTATGTATATCATGGATCATGAAACAATCTCATAAAAAACTCTAATACAAGCGCTCTCAATACAATACAATTGTCTCACACTGTCATACAAAACTCAGCAAATACATGTGTCAATTCTGTCTCCAGACAACCTGCCTCCTCTGCACAATCCCTGCAATTAGAATTCTCACAATGAATTTGAATTTCTTAGTTTGCACATGCTCATGAGAATATCCACTGTATGTGTGATTGCATGAGTGCACTTCACTCAAATCACAACTGATAGCCAAACTGTCCCTTTCACCTATTATATCAATTGGGTCTCCACTGGATCTGACATGCATGTAGTTAACTGTGGCGAATCTTTAGTTGCATGTGAATTCATTGAACTCTCACTAGTGTAAGTTCAGTTACAACTAGTACAATTGGGCTTAACTCACTTAACTGAGTTAAACTACTTCGCAA
>ML818512.1:28330-45118 GCA_009831015.1 Picea engelmannii | reverse complement strand
AGTAAGTGTTCTTTTTTATCAAAAGAAGATTCATTACTTGGGACACATTATTTCAGAGTAGGGAATAGCAGTAGATACAAAGAAGATTGAAGCCATTAGAGGATGGAAAACACCCAGAAATGTGTCAAAAGTCAAATATTTTATTGGATTAGCTGGTTACTACTGAAGGTTCATAGTAGGGTTCTCTAAGATTGCTCATCCCATCAATTCTTTGCAAAAGAAGGGAACTAAATTTGAATGGGCACCTAAGTGTGAAGATAATTTTAATCTATTGAAGGAATTACTTACTAGTGCACCTGTGTTAAATATTGTTGACCCAAATGAAAGTTTTGTGGTATGTACAGATGCATGTAAGGAAGGACTTGGGGGAGTCCTCATGTAAAATGAACATGTCATTGGTTATGAGTCCAGAAAGCTTAAGGAGCATGAGAGGAACTATGACAGACATGACTTGGAGCTTGCTTCCATTGTCCACGCCTTGAGGATGTGGAGGCATTATCTCATGGGAAAGAGATTTGAATTAAGGACATACCACATTGGCCTGAAGTATCTTTTTGAACAACCAAACCTGAATGTCAGGTAAACAAGATGGCTGGAAATTTTAAGTCAATATGACCTTGATATCAAGAATATCAAAGGAAAATAGAATAAAGTTGTCGATGTACTTAGTAGAAGAGTGCATCTCATGCATACTATTGTTTTCAGTATGCATCAGTTAGACTTGAAGAGCATAATTTTAGATGATCTTGTTACTGATCAACATTCCCTATATGTAAAGGAAATATTACAGCAAGGAGATGTACAACATAAAATAAAGGAGTATGATATAAAGGAAGATGGATTACTCATGCATAAGAATAGAATCCATGTTCCTAGTTCCAGAGAATTGAGGAATTTTGTATTGAAGGAAATGCATGATGTTCCTTATGTTGGACATCCCAGTTACCAGAAAACGATTACAGCAGTAAGAAGCCAATTCTTTTGGCCAGGAATGAAAAAGGATGTTGCTTATTACAATGCTCAATGTATGGAATGTCAGAAGGTGAAGGCTAAGCATAGGCACCCAACGGGTTTGCCAAAGACATTACCAATCCCAGAGAAGAAATGGGAGGTGATAACCATTGATTTCATAACTAAATTACCCAAGACAACAAGGGAAAATGATTCAATCATGGTGGTGGTTGACAAAATAACAAAGGTTGCTCATTTTGTTCCTGTAAAAAAAACCCATACAATGGCTAATATTGTAGAAATTTACATGAGGGAGATTGCTAGGTTGCATGGGATACCTAGGACAATTGTCTCGGTCAAAGATACAAAGTTTACCTCCAATTTTTGGAGGGGATTGTTTAAAGGGTTTGGTACAAATATAAACTTTAGAAAAACCTACCATCCCCAATCAGATGGACAAACAAAGAGTGTCAACCGAGTAATTGAATATATGTTGAGAATGTATGTGATGGATAATCCATCTAAGTGGCAATATTACTTACACTTGGTTGAGTTTGCATATAATAATGGGTATCAAGATTCATTGAGAATGATCCCATTTGAAGCCTTGTATGGTAGGAAATGCCATACTCCAGTGAGCTCGTAAAACCCAACAGATAGAGTGGTACTTGGGCCAAAATTGCTCAAGGATATGGAAGACCACATGGTTAAGATCAAGTAGAATTTGAAGGTAGCTCAGGACAGACAGAAATTTTATGCAGATACGAATAGGAAATCTAGAGAATTTAAAGTAGGGGAGCATGTACTTTTGAAAGTGAAGCCCAAGAAAATCTCCTTGAAATTGGGTAGTTGTACAAAGTTGGCAGCCAGATTCTATTGTTCATTTGAAATATTGGATAGAATAGGGTCATTTTCATACATGCTTGCATTGTCTACTTCCATGAATGTGCATAATGTATTTCATGTCTCTTTACTAAAGAAATATGTACATGATCCTAACCATTTTATTGATTGGCATCTGATTAGTTAGAGATAGAGGGAGAATTTTAGGTTCAACCAGTGCGGGTATTGGATAGAAAGGTCAAAATGATTTGGAATCGAGTTATAGAGCTGGTAAAAGTTCAGTGGACCTGCTATGGTCCTAAAGATGCTACCTAGGAGCATGAATATTCCATGCGGGCAGAGTACTCACAACTTTTTGAATAAATTTTGAGAGTTTGATCTCTATTTTGTATATGCACTGAGGATAGTGCCAAAATAAGGGAGAGGGGATGTAACACCCTGGGCTTTGAACCACCATTTTAAATAATGTGTTGTTGCAATTTTGAGAGGCCAGAGTGCTCAAAAAATTATTAAAATGCCATTATGCCCATGAAATGTAATGTTTTGATCATTATTAGTAATAAATATATCACTGGATACTAGACAGATAAGGACTAGATTTATAGGGGGCTATGATTCCACAAGAGAGGGGCATTGAGGGGATAAATGTTTATTTCCTATTTTAATTACCCTTTTGTCTAAGGGAGTGGATCAGTTACATGAGATTCTTGGGGGAGGTTAGGAGGTTCTTGATTCCCCATGAAAATACTTAAGCCCATCCCTGGTTTGATTGGGGGGTTGGCTCATTCACTCCTTCACTTCTTTCATTCCATTCTTTCCCTCACGTAGTCATTCACTGATTGTTCATTTCTTTCTCACCTTGGGGTGGAGATATCACTCCATTCATTTCTATCACCCATTCATCTTCCTCATCTGTGTCTTGGCTTGGGGAAAGAAAATGAACTACTGAAGAGCATCCATGGTATCATTTGTTGTAGAGGTCACTAGTGTAATCCAACCATGACTTGAGGCTTGCATGTATAAGATGTGTTGGCCTTTGTATAGCTTTGTTCATAGTTTTCAGTCCTGAGAGTTCTAGCATTGATATTCTGGACCAGTTGCGTTGGAGCCCTGGAAGGAGAAGGATTGTGTGAGGGACTGCGTGGCAGAGAAGGGTGGAGGTCCATTCTCTTGGGTGGTGAAGGCTAGGTAGAAGAGAGTTGGGTACTTGGATTGCTATGAGTGCTGGGAAATCCTGTGAGAGATTAAGTGCTAACTGATTTGGGAAGCCAAGTAACACTCTAGAACCATCCTTTTGGATTCATAGCCCTAGTTCGGGGGTGACACTACTGTTGAGATTTGGAACAATAGTGTCTATGGTTGGGTGGAACGTCCTTGATTTGTAGCCAATTGGTGTCATCTTTTATAAATATAAGTGCTCTCTTTTATGATATTATTTACCTGTATATGAATGTATTCCGGTGTGTATTCATTTATCATTTAATTGAATCTTTAGAATATGCATGCTTGAAGGTTATTATTGTGCATGTTGTTAGATATTTTCTTTTATGCATCCTTATTAATTTGAAAAGGTATCGGTAAGAGAAAAAAGTCCAAGGGTGGGATTGAAGGTAGCGTACCCTGGCCTGTGAGTGGCGGTGTGTGTTACATAAATAGTGCCTAGCTTGTGGGGGAAACTAGCCTACTTTTTTACCATCAATACCTCCGCATTTTTAAGTGTAAATAGTGCCCATCTTGTGGGGGAAACTAGCCTACGTTTTTACCATCCATGCTCTGGTTTTTGAAGGAATTATTCACTTAGGAAGAATACATCTTCAATATCTATGATTTTTCCTTATATTAATCAGCGATTTATTCTTCTCGCCCAACGATTGATCCCTTTTTACCTCAACGATTTCTATCCCTATTTTTCTCAGCGATTGGTCTTATTACTCAATTATTTTCCACTTAACACACAATGTTGTCACTTGTCCTTTTCTCTGCCATTTCCACTTTTTACTCATCGTATTTAATTAGTTTTCCTCAATGACTTGCCAGGAGGTTACTAGCAGATTCATTCACTAGTTTCCCTTTTTCTTACTCAACTATTTTTCAATTAAGTCACCCTTTGTGGGTATGGTAACCCTCCTTTGTTTATCTAGAAAAATCAGCTTATTTATGCCATCTTTTTAGCTATTGTTAAATGGGTGTAATTGACATCTGATATATAATGTTATTATGTCTTTTTTTTATTGAATTTTTTATTAATGTTTTATTAAATGTTGATATATATTATATAGGCCAATAATTTTATTGTGTCTCGTTGGTCATTAAAAAAAAGAGAAAAGGGGGCTTAGGTCCTCCTGAATAGATTCAAGGAACAAAACTATAGAATTCTCTTGGAAGTGAAAAATTATGTTGAAGCGTGATAATTTAAGTGATTAAATTCACTTGCATGTCTCGATTAATGTTGAGGTTTGACCACTTAAGAGTTAGACCACCATGTGCCATGAATAATGCTGACATATGACACGATGTGTAATAATTCACTCTTGCGTCCATTAAATTGATTTATGATTGATTGAATATATATATTTGTTGTGCCATTTATTATTTTTACACATAATCGTTTAAAGTTATTTACTCCTGCGTCATTTATTGTTGATGTGTAAATGATTAAGTAATTGGATATTATGCGCCTTGCAATGATGTCGATGTAAAAATGATTTAGTATTTAGATAATCTTGCATCTTGAGATTAAATGTTAATGTATGATCGGTGGTAAAATTTCTTAATCTTGTGCCTTGAATTAATGTTGGTATATGATGAGCTATGAGAATGCTTACTCGTGCGCCATGTTTAATTGTGGATTAGGATTGACTGATTCATGAAATTTATTATCATAGATATTGTTGATTTATCTAGTTGGTTTGGAATTGATTGTGTTAGTGGGATGTAGACACCTCCTTGTTCCTTAGAATAGTCGACAACATTGAGACCTTAAATGGTCAAAATCAATTCTATCCCGGGCTTGACCATTGCTTATATGTCCTGGAGGTCCTAACCTGGCAGGGTAGGTTGGGAGGGTAGTATCTTTATGTCATTATTATGTTATCTTTATGATATTTATGTTATCGTTATGCTATCTCATGCTATCCTTGTTATCTGATGATTATCTTTATGTGATGAGTTGAGCAAGTAAAAGTATTGAATATTCCAGTTGATCGTGATGAGTTGATCTTGCGTCTCATTCATGATGATTTCGATTATGTGTCGTTATTCAATTATGATGATGTGTTGATTATATGTCATTACTAAATATTTTGATTTGTCGGTTGCAATGTTATTTGATTATGACAATGAGACACTTGTAATTCCTTTAATTATGATGTTGTTGATTATGCATTGTTGAATAATGTGTTGGCACAAATTCCTAATGCTTTAAAAAAAATTACCTTTCGTGCTTCACTTTTTCTTAGGAGTAACAGAGGGATGTTATAGGGATCTCATGTTAATGGGAGGTTTTTTAATAACGTTTTGCAATACTAATATCTAAGTCTATCCTACTTGTACAATATTATTTTAGTTTCCTTCTTTAGTTTTTATGTTAAGTCAAATTTTTGTCAACTTTATGTAATTACGATTCTCGTGCAAATAAATTTGGACTATGATGTTAAGTTGTTGAACAGGGAGGAAAATATGTCCTTTCATAGATGAAGAAGGTGCATGACAATATTGAATATGAGACACCATAACCTATTGGACAAGGTAACTAGTATACTATTTTAGCACATCATAGGGATTTGTTGTACCAGTTGGATCCAATGTTAGTACAAGGTTAAAATTTTTGTATAGGAATTGTGTATTCAGGGACACTTATTTCCTTGGACCTATTTTTTTCAAGAGGAGAGACCACTTGGGGCCCACACAATGTAACAAGTTTCTTAACAGTGAGTAATTCAAAGTGAAAAGGATTTAAAAGGAGTAAACATGGCTTAATTATGTAACAACACTTAACTTGATCCACTGGGTGATTAAAATGCATATAAAAAAGTTTGCATGCCAAGTAGAGAGCTTATATCAATGACCAGGGGTTGTGACCAAGTGTTAAAGGTTGATACTTCAATGTGTGTTACCAAGGGAACAAGATCGAAGACTTATATTAGAGCGTGTCCTATATCCGAAGATCAACGATGTGTAACACATATGGCATCTAAAACTTTCCTGACCTTTAACGATATTTGGGCATGTGAGGAGTGGTTTCAAGGTGTGGTATGTGGTTATTGTTCATTGGTTTTTCATTGGATTTAACTATGGGGAAACCACTCACTTTTCCATGTGATAGCACCTATGGTATCCCAGAAGCCATACTATTGGGTCTGTACTTAGAACTTAGTTGGAGGAGGATGCGGATCAATCATGAACAACCTAGCTCACACCTAGACATAGTGTAGCTAGACATGTGACAAAATATCGTTGCACAATCATTTCCATCTACACAAGAAACCCAAGAATGAATTTTGCTGACAGGGAGACATGTGGCCTAACCAGATGACATCAACCTTGACAGAGACTACACCTAGGAAGCAACATGAATAAATATTGACCTTCCATGTGTTTGTCATACATTGATGATGTCACCCAAATTTTCACATGCTCCACCATTTTTTAAGTGGCATCCAATATAAGGGGGCCACATGTCCTCAAATCATTTGAAAAGGAATCAGGATAGACTCTAACATATTTTTTCATGTGAGAAAGGCCATCAAAAGGGTCAAAGTATTGTATGGCATGATCTATTGGTCTTATCCAAAGGCAATAGTTGGACCTCAAAAATAATATATTTTACGATGCCATTTATTCATTTTTCATTTAATTTACTCATTCATCACCATTCTCTTCATCACTCATTTTTATGCAATTTTCCATTTCTACCCTATATGAGATTTACATAGAATACTTACACTAAAATGGTTAATTTCCCATGTTTTGATGATTAGTTAGGGTAGATATTGTGATTTCCTAACTTACTTGTGAAATCTAGCAGTTGTTGGCAATTATGCAGTTGATTGGAAGTTATGGTAGCCAAACTTTCAACGTCATTTATGAATAGAAGAAGAGGAATATAAAAAATGTAAAATATGGGTTTTGTGAAAAATAGGATCATTTAGGTAAAACATGTATAAAATCTGCAAAAAGTACAAAACAAGGGGTGGATGGTTGAGATTTCCAAAATTGGTCTCACTAGCCTACAATTTTGTAGCTAAGTGGTTTGACCATGTGGCAACCCATATCCACAAATTTGGGCACATGGATCTCATAGAATATGATTTTATTATCTTATTCAAACTATATTAGATCAAATCCAAGATTTGGTGGTGAAATATCCACGTGTCTAGGATCTAGGATTTGTTAGTTGCAAATCCACTTGTTCAGGATATGATCTCATCTTGTTGTAACTCATTTTCCTTTTGTGAAGGATAAGMTATATGTATAAATATGAGRGGATATAATTCARCTTGAATAGTTAATAAGTGAAGGAGTTAGAGAATTAGATAGTTAGAGAGTTGAAGGAGATCATAGATTTACATATTGAAGAGAAGGATAATTGCAATCATTTTGATGTCCGAATAAAGATATTGTTGTTKCACATCAAGAGTTATCTACTATAGTATTTCTTGGGGGTATATGTGAAGAGAGGTAGGCCYCCTCTCTCTCTAGTATACACTGCCCAAATATCTTCCTTTTTATTGTGTGATGTTATTTCATTAGTTGTTCATTTCATTTATTGTTCATTCCTTTATACTCTTACATTTCTGCAAGTATGGTTTCCCTACAGAGTTAGGCATTGAAGGATGAGTTTATTTAGTGATCACAAAACCAATTGATGCTCTTTGTTTTCAACCAAAGGAATGGGGTTAACAGTTGAAATATAAKTCCATTGACCTCAGTTGAATTTTGTATCGTTTAATTTTTGCAATTTCATTTCTACTAGTGTGATCGGTCAAGTGTGGTGTGCAACATATATATAAATGATTTTTAAAACTATGAATCCAAAAGATAGCTAAAAATCCATAGGAATCGACCTTCAACATAATATCATCTAAGTTTAATTCTTTTTCTTGACATTTTTTATTCATATTTACTAGCTTAGAGTTAGTTACCTACTCTTGCATATATTTTTTCGGCATCTCACAAGCTTATGAACTCCCTGATTGATAATTTCAAGTAAATAAATTTAAGCAATTGAATTTCCCGACACTTTTGGTGTCATTTTTGGGGAAATGATAAAGGGAATAGGAATTGGTTATTTGGTTTCCAATTATTTCATTTTAGTTTGATGCATAGAAAGGGGAAAGATACTCATGGAAATAGATAACTTGGTGACAATAGGGTCATAGTAACATGAGGTGTCCAAGTACATGCTTTTCTTTGAAATTTACTTTGTGTAGAAGTTGTAGTTTTTTATTCAAAAGACCCCCTATGCACTAATCCATGTGAAAGACATGGATTATTAACCAGAAAAGAGCCTTGAAATATTCTCAAGAGTTATTGAGTAAATAAATATGTTCCTCCAAGAAATATTTCAAATCCTAGCATCAACATGAAACATGTTTGCATCTTGGGAGGAGAAAATCCCGACAACCATTAGGAACACTTGCACATTCCAGGAAATAGAAGATAAAAAGTTCCATGAGAAACAAGAATATATAGAATATTTCCTTGATTATACTTATACATATGGAGAAGAGATCAGAGAACCATGGACAAAATTTGATGAAGAGAAGGTATTGGAACTTGAGATTGAATAGTTTCTTGCAAATGTGTACCTAGATCATTTGTGTAAGAGCCAAATGTTCGAATATCTATAGGGTATGATGAAGGAGGACATGCAATTCATTGTATCGATGAAGAAGATAATCAAAGGAGTATTGGCTACATTGAATAATAGCTCCATAAAATCATCAAGCCAGAGAACCACTTGCTCCTTCAACACTTCTTGGCATCAAAACAATCAAATCAATTGGCCTCTCATATCCAAAAAACCATCAGGGTATATTTTCCATACTTGTATATGAATTTATTCCTAATCTTTTTGCACACATGGTTTCATTGGAAGTACTCTTATTCTTGAGAAGAGGTTTTTCTTTTCCATGTAGACTAGGGAAATGAATAAAATTCAATAAATACTACATGTAGTTGTTTGCTCAACAACCTAGTCTTAGAAATAAGAAGGGGTCATCAAGTTGGGTGTAGTCATCATATTTCCTTCTTCATTAGTAAATATTCATCAGTTCAATATTTTTTCAATAGTTTCAAGAGTTCTTGCAACAATAAAATTCTTGTTAGCCTGCAGCAATAGAAACACATTCATCATTTCCAACATCATCATTTATTCATAACATATTCATATTTAGCATCGTCATTTTTGGTTATCAATAATTTCATAGCAACAAAATAAGCTACACAACAAAATCAAAATTGATAAATTATTTTGCAGAAAGAAGAATATGGATTGACAAACCCTTTTTCTACAATGTGATACCCCACACATGTTATGGCATTTATAACTGCAATCTTCTCTCTTATATATGAACCCTGGTCAAGTCTTCTTAAGAATCTCTACTTTGATACCCCTCAACATATTTTAGGGAGCTCTTTTCTCATGCTTCTTGTAGGATCATTAACATTATTTTTATGATACTATCTAAATGTCTTCTTTTATCAGGAACCAATGTAATGACCTTTACTGTAGCAGGCATAGTCAATGAAGTTGTGACTACAGTGTTGCAAAGTCGACATAATTTATTTTTTGGAGATTTCTGTTTGTGATTCTTACTATTATCATGTCTGGTTTTCAATGGAAATTCACTCATAAATCCATATCCAACTTCCAAAAAACTATCTTGCATTGGAAACATTGAAATTGTGTAAAGAGTCATCGACTCGTTCATGAAACCCATGCCAAAACAAAGAGACATTTTTTCGGGGTCAATTTCATACAAATGGAATAGAATTGTGAAAATCTGCCACATGGGTTTTGTGGGGGATGATCCCATTTGGTTTCCCCCCAAATGGTTTCTAAAAAATCTGAAGTATATAGGAGATATGAAGGATTCTCTCAACTGATATTTCCCAGAATTATTATTTCAGACAAATTTGAAATCTCAACTCTATTTTTTTTGGTAGATTCATGAAAATTGTATCTATTAGACATTGATTGCATTATATCTGGTAAACACTCCAAGAATCAAGCATCAAATCCTGATTGCATGCTTCTAGTCATGAAATCATGGAGTTTCTCAAAAAGGGGAAGAGACTTGGTGAGAATATTGATGGAGACCCATTAAATCCCATTGTTGCAATTTTTTTCCTTGAATGCCTTATTGTACAAACTCCTCTAAGAGTATTATTTGATGTTGTTCCAAACATAAAATTTTAGGATTCTTTAGAACTTGTGAATATACAGCCTATTCAATCTGCAATTGCAACATAGCATAAGATGTAGGATGTTTATTTACTTCACATGCACTATGGCATACATGTTGATGTCCTTTCTCTTGGAGCTATGGAGAGAAGTATGTACGATTATGAAACTTAAAATAAACAAGTGGTATCATGTTTCTTGAAATATTTGCAGGATTATTTGGAGGTAATTGGGAGTCCTCCTCGAAATATTTGGATGATGAACATCATTATGTCACTTCTTAATATGGATGACATTTTTATAAGTACTCCCGTATATAATTTACCTACACTCCATCCAAGAATGTATTGTGTATCTTATTCAAAAGAGCTCACTTCATCAAGAAGAAATAAATGGGAAAAGAAAATAGTGGTTTCAAATATTTGTTTTATTTTGGATTTGTCACATCGTTGCACACCATCTTCCATGTTTGAAGTTGAACTTAAGCCACCATGGAGTGGACTTATAGGAAAATCTGGCAAGAAGGCATGGGAACGAAGAGAATATACTATCAAGAAGATTTTTTAAGACTGGGAATGACACCCCTCGATGCTACATCACATTTTTTCCTCTCCTGAGCACCAGTGGAATTGGAAGGAAGATTTAGTAGCGCCTTCCACATTGTTAAATATATGCATGCATGGATAGAAATATGATATTGGAGAAGAGATTGTTCATCGATTTTCATTTCCACTGGAAGATAAAGTAGCACTACAACTTGTTGAATGGGTTAATGGTTCTTTCACAAGGGCATCGATAGGAGTTGTTTTGTCTCATGTGGCAGAGGGAATGTTGAGTGCAGAAGGTGGTCTTGATTTTGTAGAATTTCATTCTTAACTAGGATCTCTAGCTTCATCCTGTGGGTATCTAAAACACTTCCATGTGTTTTTTTGTTGGATAGTAACAATCATATTCATTTCATATCATATTCGATGGCTGCATATTGTTTGCGTCCCTTCCACTAATATCAATATTTTTGGTGATTACTATCCAAGGCTCTGTTGAGCACTCAACACACCCTAAAAAGCATTATCAGTTTTTTTCACTTTTTGGGTACCACTTGGTCTTCTGCATTGTCTAACTCGATTTCATTTTGGAAAATGTTTTTTATTTGTTTATTTTCATGACTCTCATTACCTATTTAGGTTTGTTTGAACTTATGAAACCCCATGAATAAAATACCTTAACACCTAAATTAAGAATTGGCAGCCAAACACTACACTTAACATGCTCAGGTTCGACGTCAGAAAGAATTCAAGTAAGTAAAGGAGCCACCCGAAAAATAACAGTCGTCGAGAATCAACCTTCATCGGCATCGACTGAAGGTAGTTTTGGTTTTCATAAATTTTTTGCATAAAGGTTTGAGAGATAGTCGATCCCCTTTAGCATTGGTAAAATACGAGAAGGACATACGTTAATGAAGTACAAAATGAAATCGTCGATAGTCGATGACCTGACACACTTTATCAAGACCAGGGAAAATCCAGAAGGATCACAACACACATTTTGACCAAGATAAATTTATCCTCGGTCATCGATCCCTGATGCATTTTCGACATTGGGACTTTTTCAAGGGAGTCGGTCCGAGAGCACTTGGGTAGGTTTATCGTCGATCATCGATCCTTGACTCGTTTCGTCATTGGAAAGCTAGGATTTGGTATTAGAACAAATATCTTAAGGAAATTCTTGACTCCGATTAATACGAGTGAATTAAGTCACTGGTCTCAAACGCCACGTGTCTTTACCAGGTAAGAGGGTCATACGGTCTAGTTCTATCCTGAGTCATTCTCGGCTCCCTAGGTCTTAGTCACACCTCCGAGTCAGTTTTGTCATGTCAGCACTGTACGGTAATATCAATCGATGTCAGATATTTTGTAGGAGGATATCAAAGAAAATTTTCATAGCACAATCCCAACCCCCAATCCACCCAGTGAAAGAGTGACACGACAAGATGTTTTCAGTGCTAGATATGATCATATTTTGGACATTTAAGGAGCAAATCAAAACCCGATGTTGCATTAGTTCCTACCTCGTGCACAAATTAAAAAATCAATTTTTGAAATTGTTGATAGACCACATCACCACCTGCGCCTTCGTTGTCAACCCAAGATGAATTTAAATTCTAACTCCTCTAAATATTAGGCAACAAATTTATTGAAATTTCACTCATAACTCGAATTGAATGGCTGATGCGACACGGTAAAATCTTCCCTATATAAATCTCTTGAACCATTGTGAACAAATTCATTTTGCACGTAAGAGAATTCCAGAGTGTCTGAAGGAGAAAAAGGAGAAACTCCAAGACTTTACTAACCCTCATGATTATCAAAAACTAGGTTTAACAAGCTTTAGAGGTATGTACCCAAGTATGTCAATTTGCGGGTTATAATTTATATGTGTTCGTCCATTTTTTACACAGTATCTAAATTGTTCTCAAGTTGTAGGAACAATGCCACCGAGAAATCCAACCACCAAACGCTCGTCAAAAGCACCAAATCTAAAAGATGGTTCTTCTCCAGGGACCACGAGGCAATTGGAGTACACCCCTAGGTCAGAGCCTGTCGTCAAGACAACAACAAAGAAAATTTTCATCCAGCCTCTGACCTTTGGCGATACAGAGGAAAACATAAAATCCAAGGTATATCTCCCATAGTGGGGGAATCTCTTCAACAGGATTAGAAGATAATAATACCCAAATTATATCCCACACAACGACTTGGACATAAGGGCGCTCAATGACTAGGTGGTCCCCAACATCCGACGGTCCTATTTAGATATGGTGGTGAGAAGAACCCCTGTTTTCCCCTACATAGAGGTCCTGAAGTGTCTCATCGACCACACAGATGGTCATAAATTTTTGATTAACGATGAGAATGGTGGTTGCATCTAAGTTTTCCTCCCGACAAAGGTTCAAAAATACTACAAACTTAGGGACACAGAGGAGCGGCTCAACACGGACTTCGTGGTGAAGTTATATGAATTCCATGACACCAACTATTTGATTTCCTCATGGTGGAGGGAAGACAAGAAATTTATGAATTGGAACAATATATGGAATAGGAAAATCAACCCGAGGGGGCCATACATATATTTGATGGCTCTCATCTGCCAGTTATATGGAGAAAAGGATTGCTCCAAGTTTTTAGAAGCATGGACGCCTTTGGCATACACGGTCACAATGATCTAGAATAGTTTCAACTATGGAGCAATAATCTCCAAACAAATAATCATTTTTGTGCAGCAGGCTCAGACGCCGAAGGAAGGAGAGGCATCAACTTTCTACATGGACTCGTGCCTCCTCGATGTCATGTGCACTAGGAATGTCTTTGCCAGCTTGAATCTGAGTTGGCATGTTGTAGAACTCACAGTCCATGTCTACTTCAGCATGCTATGGGAAAATAGGTACAAGAAATATTACTCCCTCATCTTCGATGAATTCATTGCCTGTATTTATTATATTATTTTTAAGAAGGAATGCCCAAGGCTATCAACGACGACCAAGGAAATGATAGCCAAGGTAGGCCATTGGTACTTGGATGAGCGTGCAACCTACATTAGGGTGTTCGTGGCCACTGGAGTACCACAAATCCTACTATCTCATGTCCTAGATTGGCTCGTTGTGGGAGAAATGTTTATCATACCATCATGCAGCGCTATAATGCCACATTGGTTAAAGACAAGAAACGAGCCTTCATACCCTACGGTTTCCATGTGGGGTTCTATCTGGTAAAGGATATTGATCAAGCCAAACAAGAAGGGATGAACCAAATTGAGTTTAGGTTCCTTATAGGTGTATTCCACAAGCATGATCCTAAAGTCATGGTCCTCCAACATGCGTCGCAAGTTTCATCCCATTGGCCATATGCTCACGATACATTTGAGGATGAATTATTCATAGAGAATGCCTAGGATTGGGATGAGGTGGTACAGAGGATGGCCAACCAAACATGACTAGGTTCAAGGCCATGATCATGGATGAAGAAGTGGAAACAATAGAACATTCGGCTCAAGAGTCTCTCATATCTAGGGAATAAATCAGAGCAGAAGAGAAAACAGAGGCACAAACATGGGGTTTGCGCTTAATGGAAGAGGCAGCAGAGGAATAGAGAGTAATTGATCAGCTGGAGAATAAACCAAACCTCATAGAGATGAAAAGGGTTCCTACTGACAACCCAATCTAAATTTGGGGAGAACCAAGTGACCCAGAGCCGATACAAATTGAAGAAAGCACCGGGTCATATAACCTTGAAGTTTCAACAACAAAGGTTGGATCACCAGGGGACTTTTCGGCTCATCCTGAGATAGCAAGGACATTAGGGAGAAAAATTACACCAAATCCCATGTTCGATCTAATAACCATATATGATGAGGAGGAGATATTAGAGGTGTCCTTGGTCACTCCAGTGAAAATCACAGAGGAAACAAAACCTGAGAAAAAATTTGCCCCATTTCCCGATGCTCCAAGTCAGAGAAATCGGCAGAACAAGTATGAGGTATAAAGTGCCTTGGATGTTGATCCACTCGATACACCAGGAACCCCAATGGACATCTATAGGGATGATTTAGGATCAGGTGAACAATGGGAATAAATTACACAACAGGAAATCGACATCTCGACAATTGATTATCAAGTAAGTACCGAGCTTGCCCTTGATTCATCAATTTTGGCCATTACTTTACCTCCCGATGAGCAACAACCAGAGGCCAAACTTTCGGGACATATATACACAGTCGAGATCTTGGGAAACATTCTTACTTGGGGAGTGTTGAGCCCTAATATTGCTCATTACCCCTTAACTGGAGCATATTATATTAGTAATGTTATTTTATTTATGTCGACTTTAGGCCATTAGTTGTAATTATACCTCCTATTCTCCTATATATACCAAGGAGACATTTTCATTTTGAATCATCTTGTACTTGAATATTTAAGTGGGGTAAAAGGAGGTTGCCCCCTCGAAGAGGCTTATTATCTGAAATTATCTCTTTTTCAAGTCTTTGAGTACTTTTTCTGAGGTTTTTCTATGCTATATTTGTTGGCATGTTTTACAGGTAGTGTATGCTTGTCATTGAAGGCAAGTATAGAAGCGATGATGGCATGAGTACAGGTATAATGTTCCAAGCGGGCACCAGAAGTATTTTGGGAAGACGCAGTAGAGAAAGCTCGTGAAGACAAGAAGAGATAGTGCAGAGGTGAATGCAGAGTGTAGAGTATGTGTGTTTGTCATTGATGGCAAAGATCACAACCAGCAGCACAATGATGATTGCATGGCAAGATCAGAATCTAAATTCCATTTTGGTTATCAAAAACAAAGACTCCATTTCATAGTTTCAGATATCTGGAGCTGGAGGAGTCAAGGAAGAAACTCACGACAGGAACTTGTGAAATGTGAAACCCCGAAATCCCGAAACATACACATCAACTGAAGTTTTGGATACCGGGAGCTGGAGGATTCAAGAGTAGAGACTCTTCATCACAGGAGTCCCAAAGTGCCAAAATGTGAAACGCCGAAATCCCAAAACAGGCACATCAACCGGAGTTTCGAATACTAGGAGTTGGAGGATTCAAGAGTCAAGACTCTTCATCACAGGAGTCCCAAAGTGCCAAAATGTGAAACGCCGAAAATCCAAAAATAGGCACATCAACCAGAGTTTCAGATACTGGGAGTTGGATGAGTCAAGAGTTGAGACTCTTCATCACAGGAGTCCCAAAGTGTCGAAATGTGAAATGCCGAAAATCCCGAAACAAGCACATCAAGTGGAGTTTCGGATACCGGGAGTTGGAGGAGTCAAGCGTCAAGATAACTCTTCACCATAGGAATGTTGAAATTCCGAATTGTGAAATGGAAAAATAAGAGAGAGACCCATCATTTATAATCCAATGGTGCAGGTTAATCAGGAATATGATCGAAGGGCTACTGTTTCTCTTCACAGATAATCGATCAGTGGTGATTCAGTTGTTGATACGGTTTTTGTAGGTTCATAGTGTAACTGCTAGAAATGACTGATTGTTTCTACCAGAGGACTGGAAGAGACTTCAAGGTGATCACGAGAGAAGAAGAAGAATCTAAAGGCATATTCCAGTGGAATGAAGACTGTTCAGGAGGCGATTGACAATTGGAAGAGTGTTGAATCTTGTAACTACAACAAAGAGGATGAGCTCGACTGTGACAGAGAATATGAAGACTCTCGACTCATAGACAGGATAAGGAATCTCATCATAACACCCAATGATGATGGACACATGGGTTTAACAGCTAGAGAAGCTGAAGAGTTGCAATGATGATCAGGCAGAGCACTCGACATGAAGAGCATGCAGAAGCATTGCGCATATGGTATGCACAAGGTGCACAGAGACTATAAGAATGCAAAACAAAGAAAATATGAGTGTTGTTGTAGAGAGGAATCACACATGGGGAAATGGATGATGTGGGTAGGAGCTGAAATACATAGAAGAGGCGTAATTCAGAGAATCAAAATAAGACGCAGAGCATAAAGTGCAGCAGAAGCAAAGAATAGAGATGCATAGCTAAGACATTAAAAGAAGG
>ML818511.1:52336-62485 GCA_009831015.1 Picea engelmannii | reverse complement strand
TGAAGATGACAGGTAGAGAACATTCAGTGATGCGTGTGACAGATGAATGGTTGTTTTCTCACATCTACACTTTTAGTGGTTAAACACTATAATTTTGTTTTCTCCTAAGTTATCGAAAGCCAAAATTTCAATATTTGTTACAGTAGAGGCTCCATCTAGGGATGGTGCTTTCCTGCAAAGTGCCAAGAATAGTAGACCATGTGCCTTCATCCATTGGGCGACCTGAAATCATCCTTATCAAACTCTGAACTCTGTCACTTTACTTGCACCTTTCCAAAACAAAAAACCGCTTATGCATTCATTGGGCACAGAGTTGTAATGCTTTAAGAAAAAACCATACTAGATTCCAAACTAAACCAGAAAAATATTGTTGTACTCTAGTGCTCAAAGTCAAGCTTATTTATATACATCACCTACTCTAACCAATATCACTACTTTGTTCAAGTATAGAAAAACTTCCAAATCAACCAAGCGAGTATCCAACTAACAAACTTAATTATACTTCCATATTTGAGTAAAAGGATTACAGGAGTAGCTGCAAATTTCAAAACATGCCCTAGGAGAAGGTACGTACAGTTTTGAAATTCAGACTTCAAGAAGTCGGAAATAAAAATTCAGTCCCCCATTTTGACTCCATATAAACTGCTATTGGATCATAAAAGTCACATAGAAATACCTCATTTTCCTGCTATTCCAACTGACTGAAATGTTGTTGCTGGTTGCCTTTACTGATCTGAATGTTAAATGTGGACTGTTCAATATTTGTCAGGGAAACATGCATGATCAACTGCTGATCTGAACCTATCTTCTCTCCTTCGTCATATCTATGTAATCTGAATTCATCACTATGAAATGTTGGCCTATTACAACTGACAATTTTTAAGAGAGAATAAGAGATATGTTCTTCATTTCCTACATTACTTTCTTGATAATGATCAAATAAAAACCGAGTCTGAAAATATGCATCATGGAAAAATTGTTGATCACCCTCTCCAACAATGATATCTTTAGAGGATGTATCAAAGTTAAAAGGATCTTCATTGGACTCTTGAACAACAGATTCATATCTATTTTCAACCATAACATTTATAATTTTCTGATCATCTCTTAGTTGATAAATAGGATTTGATGAAATTTCATAAGACAAAAAATCTTTAAAATCCTCTTCATCATCACTATATTTATCAAATACTGGAAAATCATAATAAAATCCAGAAGGTTTCTGCATTGAAAAATCAACAATCTGATCTTGAAATAGATTTCAAAAAATATCACTGTCTTCCTCATCATCAACAACCTTTACATCAAAATCTAAATCATTCTCGAACACCAAACATTCTTCAGGATTGTTAAACACGACAACCACCTCTTTTTCATGAAACAAAACAGAGTCTACAAGATATTCAAAACTGTGTGGATGCAACAGATTTGTGTAAGAAGGAGTTGCAACGTGACTGTTCAGGAGCAGATCTATCTCTTCTTTTGTTAAAGGAGGAGGTGGTCTGTGTAATTTATGGATCAGGAAACTATTGTTTTCTTTCTCTTTTGTAGGTTGACCATGATGCTAAATATATTGCTCTTGAATGTGATCACAAGAGCTATCATATCCTACTTATTTATCAACCAACTCTTCTTCATATTGATTATCTTCATCGACTTGAGAAATTTCTGATATTCCTTCCTCCTCTTCAAGAAGATGTGTTTGATCTGTTTGTCTTATGAATTTTATGTTACAACAATATTCAAAAAGTATTTCACCTGAATAGATTATTTTACAATGTTGATGAAAAAGTATGTGAAAATATTTCAATGAAGGAATACTGGAATGAGGTAAAGATTTATACCAGAGCCTAGCATCTCTTTCCAACGAAAACATAAACAGTTTCATGAGGACATATTCATGATGTATATTTAATTCATCCATGAGCCAGTGGAATTCAAACAAGTGTTGAGCAGGAATGTCATCCGCATATTCTCCAAATTTAGGAAGGACATCTTCCCAAACTTTAATGTTTGGAACAATGTTTGGAAAACCATAAAAAATTGTAAAATCCAGAGGATAAAACCTTGCAGCAATCCGAGCAGCGAATGAATTTGACATTTTGAGACCAGTGGAGTCGCCAGTGAATCATGTAGAGTCTTCGCACCAAGGAGTCTCCAGGTGAATGATCACAGCCAATTGAATTCCTATCCCTTGTTCACCATCAAGGAATAGATCTAAACTTTTTGTCATATCCTAGAGAAGATAGATTCGTTCCTCCTTCCCCGGCAGCGGCGCCAGAAAATGTTGTTGCAAGAGTTGGTTCAAGGCTATAATAGAGCCAAGCCTTATCACATTTTAAATGAAATAAATTTGTTCACTTGGACTTGACTTCGGTTGCATGCAATTAAATTCCGATAGGATATCCAATAAGATTAACAACGAGCAGATCTGTGGGTAACAAAATTTTTTGATGTTTTTAGGGTTGATGGGTTGGACCGGGAGGCAGTCCATTGGGCATGGAGTCAAATGATCAAGAAAATAGCAAGAGTGTTTCAGAAATGGAAATCCATGGAGCAGAGGCGAGATAGAAGATGATTACAAAGAGAAGGATTTATAAAAGTATGGCAGCAGAATAAAAGGGAAAACATATCAATACACAAGGAGCACTTAGCGATGAGTGAATTCCAAGCACAAATTAGTGGAAGGAGATGGTTGGGACAGAGCATCTAGCAAAGGACAAATTCTGAACCTTGACCTCTGTAAGAAACAACCTATAACCATTCTGCAACAATGCTTCTAACAGAGGATGAATTCTATTATAAAACAATTACAAATCAAGAAGAAAAGATAGATGGACTGATATTGAAACTAATAAAATGGAAAAACTCTGCAAGCAACATCACAAGAATCTCTGATATGGATAAAACATGATTCTGCAATCTTTTATTAAACTAAAAATGAAAGCTACAGCCCAGGAGTAATACTCATGTGTCCTTCCCCCCTCCCATTATCCCATGTTACAAAGATGCCTCATATAGGTCATAAGGTTGAAAATCCTCCTCCAAAAACAGTTACAATCAATTCTTGAAACTAACGACCATAGAAGATGGGCCAAACTGCTGAGAAATGAGGTTGTGGTTATGGTTCTGTATCTCTCGAATAGTGATAGATGTGCATAAACTAAAATAGGCTTTTGTGCCTCTATTTTTTCTGAGCAAAAACCTCTCTCAGTTCCCTGAGATCCATTTTCATTTGCCTCATATCTGTATTTTACAAACATGTGTCAAAACAGGAAAATATGAGATCCAAAAATTAGGGCTCGGATATGGATTCGATTCTCCCAATATGTGACACCTATAGGAACACTGAGATATAATTTTTATCTTATATGTGTTAGGCACAAAAACCTTCGACCGTTTCTCAAAATGATCCTCCAGTAGCTCAGAATCATCATTTGAAAATGATGACTCAACACAGTAAAAAATGCCACATTTCTGAAAACGAACCTCATCTTGCGGGGGACTTTTGACTGCCTTCCCAAGCTCCAAATTAAATTATTAAGAAACCAATGGAACTCTTAGGATCTTTATATGTCTATCGACTATTCGAACGCGGAAAATGGACTCCCCAAGGTGGAGAAAAATGGTTTTTTTTCCCAAGGCCATTTTTTGCATATGACTAGAGTCCCGATTTCGGGTTTTCGGGTTTTGAGGTTTTGGGTATCATGTCTTCAAGAGTTGTGACATGAAAGGAATCCCGAATCACAAAATCATGATGGGATTAATTAGGAGATAATCATTTGTCTTAATATCTTAATTAATCACTATTAGCAATTAATCTTTAACCTTTCGTGGATTTAAGTGTCAGGACTTCGATAATACTTGACGCGAGAAATCCTAAATCACGAAATTGCGATGGGATTGATTAACAGTTAAAACACTTTTATCTTTGTGATTAAGAACAATTAAAACATAGGATTTCGGGGTTTTAGAAATCGCAAACTTGAAACTTAAAGCACGAAGGCAGCTCGAGTCACAAAATCACGATGATACTTGTCAACATTAACCTTTCTTATTCTTTAATTAACCTGGCTTATCCTTTAATAATTTAGTGAATTCAAGGATCGGGGCTGTAGTTATTAAAATATCTACGTTGTTCAAATCCCTGATGGCCAAAAACCTCGGACTCATGATATTTTTCTCCATGTGGCTTACTGCTCGCTTTCAAAGGGTATTTTGAGCCAAGGGAGGAATAGGAGAGAAATCCATGAATGCATTGTACCAGATATTGTCGAAATGAAGAGACTGAGCCCCATTTGAAGTTTGTTTTTTCATTTGGGTTTCCATGGTAAAATTTATGAGTTTATGGTGATTGATTGACATGTGTGTTGATTCAAGAAGTTGTCATGTGTTTAATACTTTTATGCATCATATTAACTTGTTGCCTGGTTATTTTATGGGTGTGAGAATTCAATCTTGTTGTAGCTCTAAATATTTATATTATAATCTCATTCTACAAGTGAAAATGGAGAATATTGAAAACCATAAGTTTTAGATAATTCATTGTTGTTCCCAAAATATCAATGGTTTTCATCTCTTGATTGTTGAATTGTCTAAATAACTTCTATTTTGGATCCTCATTATGAACTAGTGTTTGTTGAAGCTATTGGGTGATTTTTCTCACTCCTTCCGACTCTAATTTCATCTCTTGAGACAAAAAATTTCTACCTAGGTTGGTTTAGCTCTACCTGAGGTAAATTTTTAATTGTCGGCATAAATTCTTATTTGCTAAGTAAAATTTTTAATCCCATGAAGTGAATTTTTAATTATTGGGTGAATTTTTAATTTTTTGGTTGTTCTTAGTTTGATAGATGTTTAAATTTTTTTGCTAGGACGTTTTCCCACTTGCTTGCATGTATTTACATCTCCTTGTGTTGATTTTTACCTAACCTAGGTGAATTCTTCCTTTCTCAAAGTGAAATTTCATTTCTTGGGGTGAATTGATCATCCCTGGGTCGCCTTCTCTCACCCATGAATTTGTATGACAATTGTATGGGCTATACATAGCCTATGAACGTCTTCTCTCTCTCCATGGTGACCGACATCAAATACAATTTTTATTTTTATTTTTATCTAAGCATGATAGTAAAGGGAAAAAAAATTATTGTTGAAGAAAAACATTTTAGAATTTGTGGTAGTTAAGGGAATTGGTCATGATGAGGAAGTAGAATATATATAGAAAAAGAATGTTTAACTGCTAAGTAGGCTCGTTAAAAGAGAAAAGTTAGCTTCGCTTGGTAATTTGAAATGCAGTATTTTGCATCATTTGACTTAAACTTGTGAGATGTCCAACATTGTTAATTGGTTGCAAGAGAATGCAATGTTCACTCCTTCATTAACAATATTTGATTTTTTTCTCGATGTTCAAGTACTCGTGAGTTTGTTACTGGAATATTGATGTTCTAGATGCTCCAATTCATAGCACAAAATGTTTTCTCACCTTTCATTCATTTTTTCCCAACTTGGAAATTGTTTGAGCCAGTGCATTATTTCCACTTGGATTGAATACACGCAATGAATCTAATGGAATTAACCAAGTTGTAGACACATGAATCCAATGGAATTAACCAAGTTGTATACTGTTTCTAGTGAACATCACTTATAGAGGCTAGTTCTAGCTATTTGTGTACAAAGGATTGTCCTCGCATATTGAATCCAGCAAACCAAACTGCTAGAAACATAACTAGAAATGCTCAGAACCATATTGATGAGTGGAATACTCCATGTTGAGAATTGGAATTATCTTTTTATAGAACTTTATCCATTAAGGTCTTGAAACCAAACCTGAAGGTGAAGAATATTTGTTGGCCACCATAAGGAAGTAACCAACGATGTAACCCATCACCCTCAAAACAAACTAATAATGAGAAAAGGTTGCAAACAAAAAAAACCATCCTCACATGCCTTTAGAAGAATAATGAGTAGCGGTTGCAAAGAAGACATAAGTATTATAGTCAATATGAAAAAAAAAGATCTATAAGTCCCTCATTTACGGATCAATACAAAAGCCACTTTAAACTCTTTCTCTATTCATGCAACCATAACAATTCTTCTTTTCTTTTCTCATATTGGATGAGGATGACAATTAATTCAATATTCACAATATAAATATTATAATTCAAAAATCTCATGTTTGAACAATGCAGAATAGCTAGTCTACTAGTTGGGAATCAAGATGAACTCTCTAAATTCAAATAGAGACAACCAAATTGGTCAAAATATATCTTAAATGTAGTTTTTATAAGTATACTAGCACTCTAAATCATATCCTATTATTCCCTCCTAAAACAGAAGAAAACAACAACAAAAATCCAAGACATTTTCCTTCAAAAACTCAAATATGCACCTACAAGATGCAACCACAGGTTTCCTGAAGGCAACTAGTGGTTATAAGGTTTAAACCATGGGTTTAATAAGGGTAACTAGTCGTCAATCATGATTGTGGCTTCCACAAGGCGCGATCACCTCTATTTTTATGGAAAAATAATTACAAAGTTTGCTTCGAGATGTTTCCTTGGATGGTCAATAAAATTGAGGTTCATACAAAGATTATATTGACCTTGAAACATATGGTGAGGGTTCTAAATAATGAACTAAATTATTAAAACAAGTGATAATTCTCTTAGAAAATTTCATAAATTCAAACCCCCAAAACTAATTCCCAATTTTATAAATAAATGCAACTACCTCTACAAGTTTTAGACTGACGTAGTTGTTTACAAAAGGATATAGAATATCGTCCAACAATGATTCTTCAATTCCAATATTTACTTAAAGTATAATATCCAATTCACCTTTGCAAAATATATAATTTTATTTCTAGTTGACCACCCTACCAACTCCCAAATGTGTACTCTTCTTCCCAAGGGAACCCCGAACTACAATGGGTTGTATGAGAAGAGTACAAAAAATAACATGTAGTATGTGTGGATCCTCTAGAGGGTTTGAGGTGCCCACTTCCATGGTACTAGCTCATTCTTGAGACCAAAATCAACACCAACTCACCAAGAAAAAATTGAGCATTACGACATCCATCTAGCATTAGGTTGTCAAAAGGTGAGTTGTCAAGTCGAATCCTCTTTTATTATATATCCTTTTAGACTCATGCAATCAGTCCATCTCATGAAAATTACTAATTATTTTAATTACTAATTGCATATTGTTAACCATCCATCTATCACTCCATGAAAAAATAATTATTTTTATTTAAAACGAAAAATAGATATTATTCATCACATCCCAATGTCTTCTCTTATTTTTACTCTTAGATGTTTTGTATATCCCTTTTTCTTTTCCTCATTGAGTGGGTGCACATGAAATTGTTATTTTTTATTTAAATAAAATCACTTTATTTATATTTAACTTACCATTTTCTAGATGCATTTCCCTTTCTAATCATTTAAAATTAAGTTTTGTTTCCCTTTTACAAAAATGTACATAAGTATATATGATCAATCAAACCACTTATGAAAGTTCATTCTGTTAGTGACATTTCTTGCACAGGGATGTTTTCCTCTCCGATTTGAGACCTCTGATGTAAACACATAGAGGTGGGATTTTGAAAGACGGTCAGGTGAGATTTATTCAAAGGCCACAGCCATAAACGTCAAGTGAGCCTGATCATGGACGCAAGGAACAACGAAGTAGATCTAGACCGTCCGCCTGAGAAGGGACGCGTGGCAGGAGATCGGCGTCATCGGGAAAATCCCGACAAGAAAGCGCCCATCGGAGAACTTGAACCATCGGGATATCGGGGATCTTGGGGACGAGTAGTTCGTGCACTTCAAAAATGTGAACCGCGAAACCCCGATGGAGATGGTCAAGGGAATATGGTGGTGGTCACTTGGACCAGGGCCTAGTCAAAGGGCTAGCACAGAAGGAGCCATCGGGAATCAGAGATTCGCGAGTATAGAGGACTTGTGAATCATGACATCATGAATGCTGAAACTCTGATGGAGGGTTTGACTACGGTCACTCGGAGGCAGGTCATATGGATCAGGTTCCAGCTGGTAGGGGCTAGCTCATTGAGGTGGAGCTCATCACAAATTGGGTATCGAAGTTTCGAGGAGAAAGCGCCCCTTGTTTTTTGCATTTTGAAATCCCGAACCCTGAATTCCCGATAGCGCTTAGGACCGGGCCCATGGTTCTGATGCCTGGTCGTAAGAGAGGAGGTCTGAAGTGAGGGGTGCTTTCATTTTCATTTGGCCAAAGGTACCGAATTAATTCTCAGAAGGGGGGCACTGTGCTCTGCCAACTCCAGCCCGATGAGATTTGGATCCCGGTACCTGCTCAAAATGGATAAAGGAGAAAGAGGGTGGGTGAAGCCTCACGTCACCCATTTATTGCAGAGTATGGAGGTCCCGGTTGAAATTTACTCAAAGGGTCCCTTGTACCGGTTCTCTTCAGGGAAGCCACACCGAGTCTCCAACTCACCAGGGGAACCTGTACATGCCAGTTAAACATTCAAAGGGCTCAGCTACCCCCCTGGCACGAGCCATGATGAATTAAAGGTAGCGTATGACAGAACAATGCATGCTAGATTTGATTGAGGCAACACCATCCATTGAAAGTTTTGAGATGCCTCTGCTGGGCGAAAGGAAGGGAAGAGTATATGTAGGCATTTTTTCCATTTTGTAAAGGGGGATGGTTGAGAAGAGCTCCCTACTGTAATTTTTTAACAGATATTCTAGTTTTCTGGGTATGCTTTTGTATTTGAGATTTCTTGTTTTATGAAAAACAGTTTTCCTATCCCGTCTATGTTTTCCTCTCATACCAGAGAGTTTGTGACTGACTGATTCTCACGAATCGTTGAAGTTATGATATGATGAAAGGTTCATTGTGCATGATTGTATTCTCTGGTTTTTGCGTTTGAATTGCCTTCGAATGTCTTCTTCTGTAGTCTGTTAGTAACCCGATGTTAGTACCAGACCTCTGCTTCTTTCTTATATAAGTCTTCTGCCTGTTTCACCATATACTACAACTCACTGCCTGAAGTTTAGATAAGACCTCACTCACCCATGCATGCCTAGCCTAGTTTCAGAGTTGGAACAATATTGTTTCGAGTTGGCTTCCATTTGATCACCCCATCTTTAAACCACCGTGAGATAAAAAATGATGAGCGTCGGGCTCTGCTCCTGATAGCAATCCAGGAGTGACTCCCGTCGCCAACATTTCTGGCGCCATTGCTGGGGACGAAGTTGAATATTTTCCCCGGGATTGAACGACAACGATTAGCTGATTATGAAGGTGCATCAGAGATCAGAACTATTGAGATTGCTGCTGTGCACCTGGTGACTCCATTGTGATGACTTCGCTGGGGAGAACCTGCTCTATCAATTGTGGATTTCAGAGGCAGACACACGCGGTCTCATCCACAACTGCCCCTAGCTACCCCTGAAACTGATCCAGAGGTGGTTCTTAGAAAAGGAAAGGCCCCTGCAGAAGAAGCTTCTACCGCCGAAATAGGTAATCCGCCCTCTCCTTCTGTAAGAGCTCCATTTTCTAAATTTTGGGAGTGTTCCTACCGAGTTTTCCCCTCCTTGTCTGGGATTGGAGGGAGAAATCCTTGTCACTCCCCTCTCCTCTGAAGATGTACCTTGGCATGGAACCATGACCACAGAATATTTCCCCACTCCTGCACAAGGAGGAGCACCTGCTAACTTCATCTTGGTAGCCCATTCCTTGAATCACCTCTTGTTTCCCACCCCACTCCGAGATTCATTCCCGGTAGCCTCTTCGCGAACTCCTTCTCCTCCAAGTTCTCCTCCACCTAATATTCCTATGGCCAGAGCAAATCCCCTTATGACCAAAATAGAGGTCATCATAGCTGCTAGATACGCTCCCCTTGTGCTACCACAACCTCTCAATAACCTCCTAGCAGAAGGGTACCTTAAGCAGCTGCCCAAGTTTACAGGCGAGGGGGACATAACTGCCGAAGAGCACCTAGCAACCTTTTACACTTTCATGGATGATAATGTTATCATGCACACAGACGTATGGATGAGAATTTTTGTCCATAGTCTCCAAGGAGGGGCTAGAAAATGGTTCAGGGCCCTGCCTCCTGGATCTATTGATGGGATCAGAGCTTTAGATAATGCCTTTTTGAGA
>ML818511.1:22250-32797 GCA_009831015.1 Picea engelmannii | reverse complement strand
GATGAATAAAATTATGGGTGCTGCCACTATCAACCAGAATGATGACCTTCCGATGATTGATGTAACCGATTAGCTTGAGGGTTTGGGGAGCAGAGAAGCTAGTGAGAGCATTGAGGGAAATGACCGGTTCTACTTCGTGAGGGTCTGAGGGAGGGGTTATGTCAGTGGATTCAGGTGACTCAGACAAAGAGGGATTTTCTTCATCTTCTTCTGAAATCTCCTCCGAGATGGCCATAAAAATCTTTTGTTCTTTACTCTTGTGGCTCGAGAAATATTTCTCTTCACAGTTATAACAAAGGCCTTTGAGTTGGCATTCATCCATTTCATCCCTAGTCAATTTTTGGATCTTTAGTGGAGCAAAGGGAGTAGTGGGATTTACTGGTTTAGGGTGAGCGATAAAGAAGGGTTGCAGTTTTGAGAAGATACAACCTGTTGTGATTCTTTAGCTCTTTTGGTAGCCTCCACCCAACTTTTAGGCCGAGCCATGAGGACATGGGCCTGAATCGCATCCTTGAGACCGCTGATAAAACAATCTTAGAAAAAGGCATCAAACATGCCTTCTGTTCTAAAAGCCAGGTGCTCAAAGGTAGCTATAAAGTCTTCCACTGTTCCTAATTGTTTCATCTTTGTCAAATGACCCAAATGGTTGGTGTCATTGTCAAAGAATTCATAAATCTCTGCCACAAATTGTGTCCAAGCAATATACCCTTGACGAGAATTTTTTCTCCATTGCCACCATTGCCAATGTTCTTGATCTAGATGGAGAACACCATACTGGAGTTTGGCCAAGTCATCTATAATGCTTTATAAAGAGAAGTAATGTTCCATTTGGGTTACCCAACCAATGGGTTCCGAGCCATCAAATTTGGTCACATCCACCCGTGCAAGGCATAGGTCAGGTTGAAAGTGATGGTTCTGCAAGGTATGGGAATGAGAGGAATGGTCACCTTCACTATGTGGAGGTGAGGCAGAGGAAGGGTTATTTGTAGGGATATGCAGTTTGGTGCAGAGTGTCGAAAAGACTGATTCAAGATGGGGGGTGAGATCTTTTTTGATTTCCCCCATTGAGGACTGCATGGTTGTATTGATGGCGACAACATTGGCACTGAGTTGTTTCACTTCTTGTTGGGTCTCAATGAGACTAGATTGCAAGGTGTTGAAGCAAGCTTCCAAGTCTTGGCTACGAGTATGGGCCATGAGGATGGGGAAACTGAAAAGGGGCGGGCGAGGTAAATTTTTTTTCCAAAAAATGATATGGATGAATGTGATAAGGGCGAAGAGATGAATCCAATGGAATAGGTTTGAAATAATACTGCAGAGAGGAAATGCCCAAATACTTAACCATAAAGAAATGTGTATTTACTTGGCAACCCAAACACAATTGTGCGACAATAGATCTTGTCTGTTTTAATTTTTTTATGTTTCTATCACCAAGGTTTAGGTATTCAATGGTTCTACAGACAAGGGTTTGCCCTGTGCTATAGATCTTTGATATACATGTGGGGTCCAACAGTAGTACTTGGCCCAATATCTCAGGGCACTAACTAAGGAGGATAGACTGCACCCTTAGCTGTACTACCTGACTACCCAGGTACTAGAGAGTATCTTCCCGAGTGTTGTTCTTGGTGACACTATAGCAATCAGGCGGCCGATCGGTTTATCTAAAGAGGGCTTCAGGTAATCTAGGCTGATCCATACACAGGTGTTGTTTGATGTGCTACCACTCAAAGGGGTACCAACAAGGGTTACAATGGAGGCCAACATATGTGCGCTTAAGTACCACTTGTATTTCCTGCGTGTATGAATCCCTCAACCGTGGGTTTATGCACGTAACGACAGATCTTTGTGGCTTAAAGACACCAGAATATGTCTCTACCCTAAAAAAAAAATTTAACCCACACTTTCTGCCGAGGAAAGTGCTCTGATACCACTTGTAACATACCAGATATAAAATGTATGAAGAACATAAATAAAATGCCAGTAATGGTAGAATAACAACAATATAACCAGAACATTCACCACAATAACACTAAAATGATATAAGAATAACAATAGAAATAGCACTTTGAATATGAAAGCAATGTTCACAGGACTCTTTGAGGGGGCAATCTCCAGTTGAGCAGATCTCTATTACAATAATATCCAAGCTAGGGTTCTCATACCCTTGACTCCTATTTATACTAAAAAGAAGCATCTAGAGGAAGATCCTTCTAGAAGTGTAAGCTTCTATTAGGTGTTCTTACATCCTCCTTATTCTATTTTATTGAAAGGCCTTATTAATATTGACCTTTATTACATCTGAATATATTGTTCTACCTATGTGTGGGTTAGGACCCTAACACAAACTGTGTCTGGAGAGAAATCTTCTCCTGCTCTACAATTATACATTGTTCTATGAGTACGCCTTGCACTTGCTTCAAGGCCTGGGTGGATTGTTCTATTTCTTGTTGTGCTCATCAAAGGCGAGCTTCGACTATATCAGCTAGTCAGTGGAGTTGGGCTAACTCATCTCCCAACTTTGGTTCTCCTAATGGAAGGGGCACAGTGGAGACTGTGCGACTGGATTGAAGGGCTTGTTGTACCCCTCAGAGTTTGAATTCAATTATATCATACATTTCTTCATGTTTGGCTTCTTGTTTCTTTATTATTTCCAGTGAAGCATCGTTCAGGGCTGCTATGATGAAGTTAGAATCATCAGAGGTGAGGACAGTCTGCATCTTGGTCATGGAAGCCTTCGATTTCTTTAGGGTAGAAGGTTTTGGGGGAGAAACCTTCCTCTTCTTTAGGGCATCAACCTCGTCTGTGGGTGGTGTTACTTCGTCTATATTCTATTCAACTTCTACTTCTTCATCACCCCCTCGGTTAGGTGACACTGAAGCAGTATTTCCTAAGGCACTGCTCAAATCTTGGACCTCTTCAGTCTTCTTCCATCTGCTAGTTCTGGGTGTATCATGCGTGGTTTCTGGGTTTTCAGGGTCAGACATCTCTGCAAGGTTTGCTAGAATGAGGACATTTGCTGACCAGTTCTTAGTGATCTCCTCAAGATCCTCTTCTGTGAGCTTGTAGTATGACTGCAGTTGCTCCTTATTTTCATTGGCTCGCACTATAATGTAAATGAAATGTCTATTTGTGTTGAACTTCATTAGGGGTCAAAATATTTGTAAGGTGCTCGGAGTCATGCAAGGCTCAACTTCGATGGCTCTCTTCATATAAAGGTAACATGTATGAAACACAACATTTGACTACCACTATTTTTTCATATCACTTGAATACCAAAGGGTAGTGAACTTCGTAGCAAGTGGTTCGAATGGCTCTATATCCAGGAAGGTCACACCTTCCGCCATCTCCCAGGAAACAAAGGCGATAAGGATCAGGAGCTAGTTGAAGTGAAATTCGTAGCCCTGATCCTGTGCTTTGCGACAATCTATTTTGAGTTGATTGACTAGGTACTTCGCTCAGTTCATCTATAAGCCTTCTACACACTTCCCCGCGAGGTCAATGATGAAGCCCGTGACCTATGTGGGTCAGTTCTTACATACCATCTTCCCAACTATTAACTGACACGCTAGGTGCACTGTGCCATTCTGGATGGATGCTACCTTGTAGCCTCACATCCCCTTCTCGACATCGTCATATGTGTCCTTAATCTTCTGTGCTAGCACGCGATCTATGGATTTTCCTAGGTAGAACTCCTATGAGTCAGGTCCTTGCATACTCAAGCCTATGATCTTGTAGATCAACATTGGGTCAACTGTGATACCATGGTCTAGCCACAAGTAGCTTCCATGGAAGCACGACAATAGGATCTTAACACATGTGTTAACCTCCTGGTCCCTTCCAAAGTGCGGTATCTTCATTACATTTAAGAGGGTGGACTGCGCGAGGTCCATAATCCACTGTTGAGGGATTATCTTTGAGTTCTTCCCCTTTATTCTAGTGAGGTATCTAAATGGGGCAAGCGCGCTATGGTTCTTGTGATCTCCGAGGTTGAAGTCACTGAACTTCAACGCTACGATCTTGTCTTATTGTGCTTGAATTGTGCGTATCCCCTTCGGGAGGTATGCACTGACCATGGTGTACTAAAAATATCTTGGCACACTATCATGACTTACCATGATGGCTAGAGGCGGGTAATATAGATGGAATCAACTTCGTGTTGGCTAGATCATCTCTGTGTTTGGTTCTCTTCTCTACTGTCAGTCGGGATGGCCTGGATCCATGAGCAGTCGACGGGGAGGCTTGCACTCCTCTCGTCAATGACGCTTGTACACCTGCAGACATCGACATTATTCTTTCAGTCATGAGGTCGATGAGAAATTCTTCGACAATCTTTTCTGCAGCACTCAACTCGTCTGACATACATGCTCAGGGTTAACAATCTTGGGTTCAAAGAGTAATTTCTCAAGGCAATGGGATGGAAGGCAATCTCGCGATGATCACTATGCAAAATAAACTATTCTGTGGGCTTAGATTCATGGTTAGAAAAAGTGTTCTTGGTGCATGGCGCGACGGGATAAATAGATAGCTTGGAAATGGGTCGCTTGCAACAGGTAAGAAGCCTTCATTAACTCAGTTATGTCTGTTATGGTGCAGTCCCAATGGTTTGGTGGCAAGCTTTCTATCCATAAATGCCTTTCTTCCCATTCGGGGTGTCGTTCTAATGGTTATATTGTTCCCAATGGCTATATTGCTTTGCCATGGCAAAGTGCCATGTGGTGTTGCTCTGATATCCCGGTGAAGTCCCAATTTTTCAAATTTTCCTTTTGCGAAGTTCCTTCTGGATCCTTTTGTAACTTATCGATCTTAGCTCTCTTCTTACTTAGCTTTGTATCCTTTTTCCCAGTGAGTTTCGTTTCGATATTCCTTTTTCCATTTTGATTCTTATCTCCTATTGGCAGAGTAACTTCGAGCTATTGAGATTCTTTCCTAGAAATCAGGGGTAATACTGTATCTGGAATAGGTTCGTCAATCTTCTGGGAGTCCTCTAGTATTCTTGTAACTTTGACATCCAATTCTCTGGTTTCAAATGGCTTCGATCAAGTGTGCTATCTTCCTAGTCATGAAATATTTTAACTCTTACTTCTTCTTCTCTAATACTTCTTTTCCGTTCCTTCTTGCCTGGTCTCTTTCAATCCAAGGTTTTCCGAGCAACATAGGAAATGGAGCGTTGTCCTTAATAAATTTAACAACTTCAAATTCTCCCTCTGTCAAAGTTCCCTTGGCACTCATAGATATCTGGGTAAGCTTTCCACATAGGTTTATCATCTTTCCTCTGAATATTCCTATTCCTCCCAATGAAGGAATCATAGCAGGCTCCCCTAAAGTTTCCCAAGTTCATTATGTCATAATATTTACCTGTGTTTCTTCATCAAGAACATAGTCAATGTCGAAAACTCCTATTCTTGCTTCTATGCATTCTTCTTCTTTGAATATCTATGATAAGCTAACATGTCGATGGTCATTCAGGGTTTCTTTCATCTATAGCAATACTTTGTCTGATTCTTTTTGGGGTTCTGCCATAATCTTAGTTTATGGACCTACCTCGTGGTCTTCTTGTCTCATATTCATACTTTCCATATTGGCTATCATTCTAGGGCAATCCAATACTTCATGGTCCATAGCTTTGCAATAGAGGTAACTAGGTCTTCTACCAGGTCATTCCTTAGCCATATGTCCCAGTATTCTACAACTGTAACAAAGAGTTAATCCTCTCTTTGTCTTAAATGATCCCCATCCTTTCCTGAACTGCGCACTAGGATCATGGTAGCTAACCCGAAAAAAATTCTTTCTAGGATCCTGCATCCATTTGTTAGTCCTAACATTATCTCTATGCATAGGTATGACATATCTTTCACTGTTCTTATCAGATATACTCATATCAAATATTCTTTCATCTATCAGTGCCCTATTTTTCAATATAGGACAAATCTTATCAAACATACCTAGATCCATACTTTAGAAACACAAATTTCCACTTATCTTACTTTTACAGAGCACAAAGCTTTCAAATCTAAAACTTTTCACTATTCTTACCTTTATCAGAGCATAGAGCTTCCAGATCTTACCTCTTTTCTTCAGATCGTACTTCTTTGCTTGGCACAAAGCTTCATAGGTCAAGTAGAATGCTGCGCACTAGGGAAATAGATCTACGCACGAAGCTTCCACAGTTTCAGGTCAAATCTTTGCATGAGGCTTCTTCTTCCTCAGTTCCCATCAATCATAGTTTTAGGTCCCAGCAACTAAACCATTTGTTGGCACTGGGTCATACCTAGGGTTCAACACTATAACAACGCACCAACAAAACCCTATGTACTAGCCCTTTCGGCAACACCTATGAAGAATATGAAGTTTCACCCGAGGTAGAGGCAGGGGTGGTTTCAGGACTCCAGTTTTTGCAACCTTAAATGGGACATAGATCTGTGATTGTAATACTTAACATAGAACTTAAAAACTATAGTTCATCAGCATTCAACAAGTATCTACTCCGCAGATAAAAAAAAGCATCACAACATTCATTCATATCTAACGTATCTAAGAACTTAGCATAAAGAGATAGATTAGATCTAGTAGATTTAAGCACTAATCACATTCACATAGGTCAGATCTAACATTCATATATATCATTAGCACAAAGAATAAACAGATCTATCTATATATATCAAATCACTTAGCAAGAAAATACACAAACACATCAATATATCGCACAAAGCATAGCAAAAAAGCATGTATGTGGTTCACCCCCACCCTGGGGCTACGTCCACCAACTCTTTGTCTTATTTATTGGCTTCTTCAATAGGTTACATGCACAGAGCCTCAAAACCCCTACTTCGTAGAGGACAAGAGATTTGTGTAGCTCGCTAGATCCTCCTTCCTTGAGTACATCTAAGCACACAACCTTCTACAGTCTCTTACAATGACTTGTACTTATCTCTTCAAGTTTCATATAGTATGCACCAAAGCACTTACAATCTTGATCACACATATCCAACTCTAGCACTTAGCCATTCCTTCCCAGTTCTCTTCATTACATTGCCTAGTATTCTATATATATTACAAAATAGGCCTAAGCATGGGTAAAACTATGTGCCGACATTCCCATACCTATTACATGATCCCAAAAACCCAAAAAACCCTAAAAAGGGGTCGAGATCCCGCGATATCATCTTCATCTTGCGCTCCATCTTTGACAGGCTGTCGAAGTCCCAAAATAGGTCAAACTTGACCCAGGATCTCCCAAAACTTGGTCAAGGGCCAACAGAGAGAAGAAATTTTGAAAAGTCATCATAAGGAAATATCTGAGGACTTAAACAAGATTGAAGTAGAATTTGGTCAACAAGAAATAAGACTTTAAGAATAAATCATCCCCTTGAAGACCCAACTTGAAGAAGAAAAGAGAATGAAAGAAGTTATGAATATTCAGATGATGAAGAAAGAAGGAGATTGTGAGAATCTTGAAGAAGAATTCATCACATTAAGAGTTAAAGTTTTCAATCTCAGCAAGAACATTGAAGAGAGAGAAATCTCCACACCGCCAGTAAATAAAGTTGAAGGGAACTGTTACAGGTTTCTATAAAGGAAGAATGAAGAGAAGGATAAGAGTTATGCATAATTCATCAAAGGCTCTATCAAGAAGGAAAAATGCTATCCCTAAAAAATGCTACCCCTCAAAGGAGAACATTCTAGAAATGAAGCAAACTCAAGAAGAAAATTATAGAAGAGTTTCACCACCAAGAAGATCTGTTACTTCAATGCATTAAATAAGATACAATAATTGTGAAGGAAACAATAGAAGATAAGATCGTGATCAGTCAAGTCATACATTTAGAAGGACTACATCACAAAGAAGATCATTCACTTCTTGGTATCAAAGTTTATTTTATGGTTATTGTTTTACTTGTAATGACTTTGGACATAAAGCTGTAGATTATAGAGATTATGGAAGAAATGGTCAAGAAAGAAATGTTTATGTGTCCCCATACAATATTGAATGTTACAAATGCCAAAACTATGGACACATAGATCATGATTGTAGAAGCATGATGAATATTTCCATGAAAGAAAACACTTATATCAGATACAACAAGGTTTGGAAAAGAAAGAAAGAACAGGTGAATGAAGAACAAGTGAATGAAGAGTAGGTGAATGAAGAACTCCTAGAAATCATACTCTCAAGATTTGCAGTAGTGTTAGATCATGACAAATATATAGGAAAAAAGGAAGATATCGAGATTCAGAATGATCCTGCTATAGAGCAGCTTGAAGTATTCTTCTAATCCATATGGTTTGGAGACTCCCAATAATGTGAATGTTGAAGAGGGGGAGTCTAAGAATCAATTATAGATTGGAGAACTATATTTCAGGTAGTCCGAAGTGTTTTCATATTTTGGGAAAGAATATTTAAAATGATATCATGGCAGAGACATGTAGATTTTGATTTGCAGATTGCGAAAACTAGTGGACATATTTGTTTCATCTTGAAAAACATAAATTTGGAGTGATAAGTTGTAGAATATTCAAAGAATCTCTCAGAACAATGAAGTGGAAGATTAGTCAGTAGTGTGTGTAGTTGTGTAGTAGAGTCATGGACAATTGTTATGACATATGAACATAGATGATTTCATGAGATATTTGGTAGTTATGGAAGACTATACTTGACATGAAATAGAGAAGGTACATGACAATGGATGTAATCATGAGCTCAGAAGGAGATGCAACAAGGAAGATGGAATTAGAAGTAAAGCTTATTGACAGGTGAAACTAGCTAGGAAGGAAAGAAGTGAAAGACACAACAAGACAGAGAGAAACCATCAGGAAGATTTGTATTTTCAAGAGAATATTGTTGGATGATTATGTTGTTGATGTCAGTTCAGTGACAAGACATGAATACTTGAAGTCAATAAATGAATAAATATTAACATGAATAATTTTCATATATATCACCAGATTACAGTAACAGGAAGCACCAATGGAAAAAAAAACACAGGAAGAGAGGAAATAAAGCATATATGGGAAGCCCCACATTGATCTACATGACATCTTGCAAAAGAAGACAGGGGGATAGAAATCTTCAGAGGCGATTACCCTTAATGTCAAAGGGGAGGAGAAATATCAAAAGCATGAAGATAGGGGGAGAGGATGAAGGAAGAGAGAGATTGCTTAGAGAAGTTATATTGTCAAGGGGAGTCACTCTTTTCTACTGATATCAAAAGGAAAGAGAAATATCAAGAGAGAAAGATTAGAAGCATAAAGACAAGGGGGAAAATCCCCAAAGAGAGTTATCATTTTCCATTGATGTCAAAGGGGGAGAGAAAAATGAGGAGAGAAATATCAGTAGAATTGGTCATAGGTGTGTTGATGGGTCCTAAATCCCTTTAACTTAATAGTAGGAACCAAACCCACCACTGAGGCCCAATTAGAATCTGCAACGTTTGATAGTGGAATGGTTCTCTAGATCTTGCAATCCGACCAATTAATCAATGGGCTTTATTTTTTCTTGTGAAGGCATCTCCTTCAGTTTAGACTTTCTATTTTTGTATTTCCTCTTAGGTGGGACTGATATAAGATGGAATCCGATATAAACCAACTAGGTAACAAAACGAGAATAGTTTTAACTACTGGAGAAGAGGAAGATCTTGGGATAACCCGTTACTCAAGCATGCAAACATCGATCATCTACCATAGGCCTAGTACTAATACATTAACCGTGTGAGTATTCCAATTTCTAGCTGAGATACTAATTATCAGAAGAAAACACGCATGTGATAAAACAATGGAAAGTAAAATAATTCACTTAACTCTAATCGTCCATTACATAATAACACAAAGATTAATCTTCATCATTAAAGAAAAGAACTATAAAATATTGCATCAGATAAATTATCAACAGATTTAATAGGTCTTACTCGCTACAACATCCATTCATGAGACGAGATAGGAAATAGTTCTTCTCCACATCCAATCATACACACATTTGATGAAAACACAACTTTGTCTCTAGTCCAGAAGATCTTCTCAATTCAAGGTAGCTCCAAAATAATTCTTAACAAAACCAAAAATGAGATTTTCTTGCAACAACCATCGACCCTTAACTAATCGGTCGATCCTCTTATTTATAATAGAAAATTAACTAAAAATAACAACTAACGTGCAGATAAGAAAAAAAAAACTCACCACATGGCGTTCTTTCCTATGAGTCTTTCAAACAGTCATCTCAAGATATCACTTAAGAGGGTGACTTTTCTCGTGCTCCGACCAGTTGATGAACAACTCCTCGTAGGTTTTGGCGTATGGGAATCTATGTTGTTCCATCAGGGATGAGTAAATTTATATTATCTCTATCACATGCACCTGATACATGACTATACCGACACATAAATTTTGTAGTGAAGCCCGAGTTTTGATCGGGTGTTCCATAAACAGTCGCACCTGACTTGGTGCCATGTCTGTCACCTTTTCTATTTCTTTGGCCCATGACAAATCCTGCTCGGTGTGCATTTTGACTAAGTCTGATCCGGATTTATGTAGGAACACAATGAAATACAGAAATA